>JAODAL010015880.1:0-82420 GCA_025379985.1 Phyllomedusa bahiana
AGGTAACTCAGTATACACATCGTCCACCCCCCCCCCCCATCTTACTCCAAGAAATGATGTATGTCTACCCCAGTATATTTTTAGCATATGGGTCATAGACTTCCTCCGGTATATAGGATGTAACTTATTCTATCTGGGGGCACATCAAGACTTGTTCTTTCTGGCAAGTTGATGAACATTCCACATGTTTATGAAGTCCTTATTAACCAAAGGAATAGTACCCACCTCGTCAGATGGACTAAAACAACTTTTTATAGCCTCCTAAATACCTCACTGAGCACTCCCTTGCCATGGACACTTTCTATATTACTTAAAAGAGCATGTGGCGATTGTCTAGTACCTTGTTGTAATCATACAATACAATGACAATTTCCCTCAAATGAAATGTAATAACCTTCTACTTTCTATACGAGACTTATTATAGTAAACAGTTATACTAACAGCAAGGAAATATTCATGTGCAAAAATAACGCATATATACAACCCAAAAGTAGAAGGAAGAAAATAGCAAAATGAAACAAATTAATGTGCAATACACTATGCAAACCAAACCAGTATGAAATAAGCGAAATTATCTCACCGCTTGAGGCAGCCGCCCCTAAGGAGAAGAAAAAACACAGAGAAGACAAAACCAACCAACAGCAAATCCAATAAAAACAATGGATACATGACAACAAAACAAAGTTCAAGTAACAAAAACAGATAACGTATTTCAAATTTAAAGCAACACTGCAAATTGTGACAATTTCTTATCTCAACCTTAACTTTGATAAAACTTCTATAAAACTTTAACGCTAAACTATAAACCAAATTGATACGTGGGAGAGAGAGAATAATAGATAGATTGATAGAGAAACCTCACTCACCGCAATTAACAGGATCCAACACCTTTTTGCAGAGAAGCTATGGATTTGTGTGTGGCAAATGCTCACCGTGCTAGATCCCAGGTTCTCAAGCAGAAGGGGTGCTTGCGTATCCCGTTACTCCGTGATAGGTTTTTCTAACCGATTCCACGCATCCAAAAAATGATGTAGATACCTTTCTTAGCAACCTCTCTGTCTCCCCACGGACCTTCAAACATAACAATGCACTGTGATTCTATTCAAAAGGATTAGATTGCTTTATTAATGGACTGACATGATTTTTTAATGGGTATAGCGGATCATACAGAGAATGTAGGCATATTACAATCCAATCAAGATAAGTATATAGCATAAGATGATTGGTTACAATCCAATCATTGTCCTTTAATGTGAAAGATACCATTTTAATTATTAAAAATCATGACACCTCCCACTACCAAAAAATAAAAAATGAATACTCTGACATCTCCTTAGTTTACACTAAGCTAATAACCTTAAATAAGCAGCAGCCATTACCTGTAATTCAATATGCCACAGTCTTCTAGACGTATCTCTAGACCAAATATTTAGCGGAACATTAACATGTCCTTGTATCCTAGTCAGAAATTCATATTAGAACAAAGGATATAAGTTTGAAGAAGACAAGAAGAATGCCATAAATTATAATTGATAAACAAACTATCAAACATATATTCAAATCTGTTATTCCTCTCCTGATAATTTAAATCATTTTAAGATTCCAATACATAGTACCCCTGATGTCATCAAGAATGGGCTGTTTTTTGTTGGTTACCCGCAGCATTATCAATTTAATATTCATGACATTTTGTCCTTTGGACCTTTGGGGCCCATTTGAAAATCTTTCTCATTGTAATACATACCTTTGATCAAGATCCAGATGATGAGGCAAATAATAAAAATTTGGGTGATGATGTGGGTATTCCGCTGAACCACCCAGAGATGCCACTGAACCAAATGAGGTGGGTTAAGCTAGGAGAACCCTTTACTGCTGGGCTCCATTATCTTACCCTGAAACATGTAAAAATCTATTCTATACTGTAGAACCTTAAATCTTAATGGCATCAAAAAACTGATCACTAATGTTGTCAATGATCCTTACATATTCATTTGTTTCGGTGCGTTGTGTAATATCCATTTGAGTGTAATGCAGTGAGTTCTGGATTAAAACTTGATCAAAGGTTTGGGTAATCCCGTTTTTCTTATTATTATTGCGCCATGTCTTGCAAGAAAAACTCATGTGCCTAAGGAAAAACATTGTCTTGAAAACAATGTTGTCCCCCCAACCTCCTAAATTAGTGAATGCATTGAAAAAAAGCGTTAATTGTCTAGGGAAGAACATTTAATGTAAGAAAAAAATCCTTTTTGGCAAAAATACTATATTTCTAAAATGTCCATATCAAGGAATGTACCCTAAATCTGTGTTTGTGGAGTTCCTTCCTGTTACATCAAGAGAGTTTAAACCCCCCCACATATGGGATAAAAATTGGGGTTACTGTTGTAAAGATCACGTACGGCAACCCACCAAGGGGTGTGATGCCCATCCTCTATGTGAACAGAAACTCGTGTATTATCAAACCCTGATAAGCTAGAATTACCTGGGAAAGTGTAGTGTCATTTTCTCCTAAAATGAGTTCTTCTAGGAACAGTTGTAGCTATGAACGCATAGATTGTGATGATAATTCTGGTTAGAATAGTGTGGCATATCCAGCAATCCTGTAAACTGCGCAGTTTTGCTATGGGGTGGTGGCCAATTTAAGTAACTTATTATCCTTTTCATGTAAATGTTAATGTAATTCTCGTTTAAACCATCTTACAGGTTATATTTGACCATAACACCATATAATGCACCTAGCCTCATATCCATTAGGTTTGCAAAATGCTGCAAAATTGAAGCACAAAAACAATGGTCGAACTGCATTTCCCTTCCCCCCCATTTTCATGGCCTAATGCTAAAAAGCTATGGAACACTTATGCGCCCAAAATGCACAATACACCCCTAGATGAGATCCATGAGTGGTGTTGAATCCAAGATGGGGTGACTTCTGGAAGGTTTCATCTGTTCTGGTACTTTGGAGGCTTTGCAAATGTGACATGGCACCCACCAAAATCTGCATTTCAAAAGCCAAATAGCACTCCCTCCTCTGTATGCCCTGCTATGCAAACAAACAGCTATTTACACCCATATATATGGTACTACCGAATTTGTAAGAAATTGCATAGCAAAATTTGGGGTGCTTTTCTTTACAGAATTCCTTGTAAAAAACATTTTCAGCTAAAATTGCAGATTGTTGGAAAAAAATGTTTTTTCATTTTCACAGCCTGACGCTAAAAAAGTTTGCGAAACACCTGAGCAGTCAACATACTCACTGCACCCATGGATATAATCTTTAAGGGGTGTAGTTTTCAATATGGGGTCTTTTTAAGTGTTTATTAAGTCTTAGGGTGTCCGCAAACCTGAATGATGCTGAAATAAAATGATATTGAAAATGAGACTCCAAACTCCGGTACTCCTACTCTGAGGCTTGTGGTTAAGCCAAATAGGGCCTAGGGCCACATATGGGATATCTATAAAAATGGCAGATCCTGGGGAATCAATATTAAATTGCATGTCCCTGGTCATATCTACCGTGTACCTGTGAATAATGAATTAAATCTGAAAATCTGCAAAAATTCACCTCCACTTTGCTTTTTTTTCGTGAAATCCCTAAAGGGGTTAAACAAACTTCTAACACTGTTGTAAATTTTTAAAGGGGTTAGTTTTTTTAGATGAAGGTTTTATGGGCTATTTTACATTTACGCCCCTCAAAACCAGAACTAAATAAATGCATATTGCAAATTTTCTTGAAAATGTGGAAATAACTACTACATTTCTATGCACCAAAATTTTGTAAAAAAAAAAAAAAAGAAAATGTCCCAAACCCTACAGTGGACATATGGTAATCATTATATTTTTGATGGAAAAAGGGTTTTTTTCCTAGGGGCAGACAGCAAATCCAGTGGGGATTTCTGCCCGGGTACGCTCTGTTCTGGGGAAAAGCCCTCCCCCTTCGCAAGATTTGTTCATAATTCCCCGAAAACCGGGCGGACAAAAGAACATGTTCTATGTTTTTTGAACCGCCGGCGGTCTAAAAAACTGTCTGGCGGAAAACACGTGCAGTGGGGACCGCTGCACAGGTTTTCCATAGAGGTCCATTGTAAACTTTGACAGACGGTTTACAGACAGTTTTCAAAACTGAAAACCGTCTGTAAAACCATCCAAAAACCCTTGTCAAGGGGACAAGCCCTAACTGTCACAGAAACAGTAATTTTTGAGGCAGGAAGTAATGGAAGTGTTTTTCTTGCACTTGAAGGCTTATTAGCTTTCAGCTCCTGGAAAAGATCACCCCATGGATCTTTCAGCACCTTTTATCTTAATTTTGGGTTTTAAAAAGCAGGGATAGAGTGGTCAGTTCCCTGCTGTTGGCGGATGTCAGCTGCAATGATCATCTGGCACTTGTATTAAGTGGGCTCTGCATTGAGTCCTCTTCACACAACCTTACTGCCAGTATGTCAAATGTCAGTAAGGGGTTAAAACAATAGAATGTTTTAAGGGCATGTTTAAAAAAACATATTTTGGTTAGTAATATCCGACATAACAGCATAACAATTTAAGAGTGAAAAAGTATATCTACTACTCTCTTGCTAATAAAGACTTGATTTCTTTCTGTCTGCTTCTAACTCTGACTTTCTGCCTGATCCTCAGCTAGTAAAGATGTCAACTGCCTTGACTATTTCCTATTGATCTACAAACTCTTCCTTGGTATCTCATCTCATACTGCAAACCAGCCAAAAGTTAGTTATTAGTAGAGTAGACTAATCTATGAGTAGTACCCTTGAAAAATCTGTGAAAATCCATTCCTTCTGGCTGTGGTCAAGGTTTAAGAATCCTTAGACTCTATTCCTTGTTTTAGCCCAATGCCAAATCCAAAGGTCTACATTCATGGTATCAACCCATCCTGCAAAATGCAGTCTGTTACAAAGCTCTGTATACAGCAAAATAAAAAGCTTTGGCTCTCAGACTATGATAATGCATAAATCACGCACTACAGAACAATTTAAAAGTTAGGGACCTTAAACTGTGACGACAAAAAACACAACTTTTTACAAAAGCATTTTTTTATTGTTTAATTAAACTAGTAAAACATAAAAAAAACTACATAACATTCTTATTGTTGTAATTGTCACAACCTGCATAGTAAAGGTATCATGTTATTTATGCTGCACAAGTACAGTATGTTGTAAAAAGTAACCTAAAAATTTCTGTTAAAACAAATGTTAAAAAAAACTGTGAAACACTTATGGGCCTAAAATGTACAAAACACCCCTAGATGAATTCCTTGAGGAGTGTTGTTTCCAAAATGGGGTCATATCCAGAAGGTTTCATCTGATACTGATGTTTCGGGACTTTACAGACACAACATGGCACTGAACAAAATCTTTGTTCCAAAATCCAAATAGCGCTCCCTCCTTTGAATGCCCTGGCATGCTCCCAAACAGTTGTTTATAACCACATGCAGGGTATCACCATAATACATTTTGTGGTGCTTTTTTTAGGATTCCTGTGAGAATAAGAAAAATTCACCTTATGCTGCATGTTACTGGACAAAATTTTGTTTTTTATTTTCATGACAGAATGCTAAAAAACATGTGAAACATTTGTGGGGTCAATATACTCCCTACCCCCTTGGATATGTTCCTTAAAAGATATAGTTTTCCAAATGAGGTCTTCTTAGGGTGATTAATAAGTTTCAGTACCTAACGAAAATTCTAATGAAAATGAGACCCAAAATCCAGGTTAGGGATTTGCGAGTCGATTCTAACGAAGTGAGATATGTTTAGAATTTCAGGAAAAATTAGATTCTGAACGAAGCCAATGTTTATGGCGATTCGTGGTAAAGAATCTCAAATGGCCGCGAGAACATGGCGTGACATGGGGAAAAGAACTATGGGAGGAAGAAAGGAACACCCTTAATAACATGTGCAGACATGCAGCCAATCAGCAGCCAGCCAGCTCCTTTGATGTCAGAGCCCTATAAATAGGGCAGCCATCTTAAATTCTGCCACTTGTCACTGTGTCGCGTATGCAGACACATCTGTCAGTAGCAGCACTAGATTGCACTCTGTTCAAAATACATCTGATTTTTGGCCTACTGGGGTAAAAGACATTCACAGGTGTATGTCATATACACACCTGTTCCTGAACCAGCGTTTTTTATTTTAAGATATTGTGGCCAAGAGTCAATTTATCCACTTTTTTGGGAGAATTGTGTCAAATCTGATGTGTGTGTATTTCTGCCCTACACGCCTGAAATCCATCAAGTGCAGTATCCCCACAGACTGCAATCTTTGGCCAAGAGTTAATTTATACACTTTTTTGGGAAATTCTGTGTCAAATCCAGTGTGTGTGTATTTCTGCCCTACACATGCATGAAATCCATCAAGTGCATTATGCCCACAGACTACAATCTGTGACGAAGAGTTAATTTATCCACTTTTTTGGGGGAAATCTGTGTCATATCCAGTGTGTGTGTATTTCTGAACTAAATATGTCTGAAATCTATCAAGTGCAATATCCCAACAGACTGCAATCTGTGGCATACAGTTAATTTTTTCACTTATTGTGGTGATTCTGTTAAACGCTGATACATGTAGACCCCCACCAAAAGAGTGGAGAGGGTGTTGTCAGTAATTTTGCATTGACGTCACTTATCATTTTGCCCTGCCTCTGATCCTTCAGTGTCAGCTTTCAATCAGTCAATAATCCATTTTTATTGCTAAAGCCAAAAAGAAACAGGAGTTGATCCAAAAAAGACATAACAAGTAAATGGAATATTTGCATGTCTTCTGTGTTTTTTATCCACTCCTGCTTTTGGCAACCTAATCATCAGACAATCATAATGCAAACAAAGGACCATGTCATACTGGCCTTACGGCTTCTCCGATCGGTTGTGTTTGTCCTTTTCATTTCTTCTGACAAATTAAAAGAAGGAGAAAACCAAACATAGTGGCATCATAGAGTGGAGAGTAGAAACAGTCTTAGGAAACCACAGGGTCGTCGACTGACAGAGTGGTCAGTTGGCAGCAGCATGAGTAGGCCATAGAGTGGCACAGTGACAGATTGTGGAGGTGGCAGCAGCATGAGTAGTTTACAGAGTGGCACAATGACAGGTTGTGGAGGTGGCATCTGCATGAGTAGGCCACAGATTGGCACAATTACACAGTGTGGAGATGGTGACAGCAGAAGCAGCATCAGGCCGGAGAGTGGCACAATGACATAATTTTGAGGTGGCGGCAGCTAGGTGACATAATGAGGAGGTGGCGATAGCAGCAGCAGCATCAAGCCAGAGAGTAACATGGTGACATAGCCTGGAGGTGACAGCAGCAGCAGAAGCTGCATGAGGAGACCTGAGTGGTTAGGTGGCAGCAACATCATAAGGCTACATAATGGCCCAGTGAAGAGTGGAGAGGTGGGTGGCAATACCAGTCCCTTTTAAAGATGGTGGGTGGTAGAGGGAGCAGCTCGCAGCAGATGTGTGGCATCAGGCAGGTGGCAGCATCAGAATAGTAGCTGAGGCAGGTAGCCAGAAGAATCCAGGGTTCAGGGTCTGCTCCAGGTGCTGCTGCTGGTGAGTACCTTCCTCACTAGGCGGGTGAAGAAAGCTGCTCATCAACGACTCCAGACTCAGGTTGCTGCTGATGGAGCTGGTACTGCTCCTTCAACCCCACCACCCACAGCAGCCGTGGCAGTGGTACATGAGCGCTGAGGAACCCCCCGGTCAGACCTGCAAGAGAATGGACGATGGCGCAGATAGATCTCTGTCAATGGCTGCACTGTCTAGCTGGCTCCGCAAGTCCGCTGCCTTGGAAAACCTTTGACTCCAATCTGGCTTTTCAAACCGCACATCCAATCCTTTATCCTAGCCTCCACCTGAAAAATATCTCCTGAATCCGCTCATTCCTTCACTTTGAAAGCACAAAAATGCTTGTCCATGCCCTCGTCATCTCACGCCTAGACTATTGCAGCATCCTTCTCTGTGGCCTCCCATCTAGCACCATAACTCCCCTCCAATCCATCCTTAACTCTGCTGCCCATCTGGTTTACCTCTCTCCTCATTACTCCTCTGCCTCTCCCCTCTGCCAATCCCTTCACTGGCTACCCATTGTCCCCGCCGGACTTATGTGGCCGTGAGATGTATTCGCCACGTCTCTAGTCCCCTGAACAGACAGATTTTGCAGCATCTGTTCCAGGACATGAAGCAGTGGAATGATGTTGTTCATGCCGTAGTCCTGGTGACTGACAAATAACATGGCCTCCTCAATGAGCCTGAGCAAACGGCAGGTGTCACACATGAGCTGACTCTGGCTGACATCAAAATTACACAGTGTCCACTGGGATCATCAATAAATCATTAATGGCCTTTCTATGTTCATATATTTCTCTCTGTTTTGCTCTGTTTTTTCTCTCTGTTTTTCTCTGTTCTATTCAGCTCAAGGAGGGTGTGCTTGATGGTGTAGGAATGGCTGAAGTGGATGCAAAGTTTCCTGGTAATTTTTAGAATATCTTGCAGATGAGTGGAAGACTTGAGGAACCATTTGACAACCAGATTAAACACGTGTGCCATGCAGGGCTCATGGCTTAGCCCTCCACGGCGAAGTGCAGACACCATGTTCTTTCCGCTGTCTGTCAACATGGTTCCGATTTTCAGTTGTTGCGGAGAAAACCAGGAATTGATTTCGTCTTTCATGACTCGGAGCAGTTCCTCCCCTGTGTGACTTCGTTTGCCCAGGCAAACCAGGTGTAGAGCTGCGTGACACCACCGTGCCCTGCACATGTAATATGCTGGAGGAGCACTAAGACTTGTCACTGCAGTGAAGGCTGAGGTGATGAAGGAGAAGAAGGTGGACATTGGCGTAGGATCAGCAGTTTGACAATGTGGAGGAGAAAGTGACATTTCATGTCCAAGTTGCTGGTGTGGCTGGGCAGGAAGCACATTCCCCCTCTGGGCCGTAAAGGATATGTACTGACCCTGACCATAGTTACAGCTCCACACGTCCGCGCTGCCGTGCACTTTGAAAGACACCGACAGGCTCAAGGCCTGGCTCACCTTCTATTCTACACATTTGTGCGGGGCTGGTACTGCCTTTTTTGAAAAGAAATGACGGCTCCACCTTGGCTTGGCACAAGCCATCAGTACTCTGAACGGTACAGAGTCCATCACTTGAAAAGGGAGGGACTGCAGTACCACCAACTTGGATAGGAGCATGGTCAGCTTCTGTGCCTTAGGATGGCTGGACACATACTGCTGTCTCATGGCAACCGCCTAATGTTGGCGTCATGAGTGGGGAGGAGCAGGAGTTGATGATGGGTAAGACAGACAGCTCCCTTCAGCAGAGGTGGTGGAGCCTTGACTGCCTGAAATGGGATGCGTGCCTTTGGGTGATGCTGCTGCGGCAGGATGGACCACCACATCTGAGACACGTTTCTCCCAGGCCACTGGATGGTGACGCTGCATATGTTGATGCAGGCCTGTGGTGCCAACATTAGGTCCCTGGCCACGTTTCACTTTCCTCCCACAGATTCTACGTATACCCATGTTCGCCTCCTCTGGTGTCCTGGCAACGGCTTGTAGAGTTATGTTTTGCAAGCCGTTCATTCGGTGCTCTCCTCAAGGAGAGATCTTCTCCTTTCTGAGCCACTCAATGCCTCCCACACAGCCAGCCAGTATCGCTCTGCACTGATGAGGGACAAAAATCCTGAAACAGCGTTGTCTGCAGATGAGAGATACTGGGTTGGCTAAAATCCTTTATTCTTTCTCAAGACTCGGTGGGTCAAAGGCAAATTGAGGATTTGTTACATCCAACAGAGGGCGCTTTGGGCTTCTCAGCTCCTTTCCCAAAATGCCTTGTGATATGCAGATGCTTGGTAGAGGGCGAAAAGGCAGTAAAAACATCTTTGTGCATAAAGTGGTCAAGTTATAGTGCTTTACAAAGTCTAAATAAAAATAGCAATTATACTCACAGCTCTGATTAATAGATATATGATGATGTGCCCTGTATAAACAAAAGTGTGCACACCACTAAGGCTGACCCTGGCTCTGCTGTCTGCAGAATAAAAGTACATGGAAAACAATGGTGTTGAATTAGATTTTTCCAATGCTAGCCTGCTTTACAGAGCAAAATACTTCTACTTATGTGGCTATTGATTTTGGTAACACTTAGGGCGACATGTATGAATGGATAATTTTCACTGTTCCGGCAAGAAATTCACAGAAATGTGAGTGTTCCGCTTTTTTCCTCTGTATTGCGCGTCATTCAGCCAAGTTTGGTGCATTGTATACCAGACCCGACAATTTGTAATACGCCAAAGATGTGGAGACATTCTGGGGGCATGTTGCACCACATTCATCAGATTAGACACATTTATAAATGTGAGATGGCAAAACCAGGCGTATAACTGCTCGAAAACCCAGACCAATTTAAATGTGGTCTGCCTGAGTCTGAGTTGTCATAATGGAACTAGGTTTGCCGATAGGGAAAAAGATAACCCTTATTTCTCAATTTATACAACCAAAATAATACATAAACTAATTTATTTTAATTATCAAAGCCTATAAAATTAACATATAAAATAAATATAAAATTAATAAATCTAATATAAAAATAATCATAAATTATATAATCCAAAATATAAAATGATCTATCAAAGTGTTTTAGAATAATGTAACTGAAAATATAGATTCAATTAAAATAATAGAAATTAACAAAACCAATACAGCATCTACCATAAATCCAGTTCTCAATCATGGATTTACAGAGTTAGTGTAATATTATCATCGATTTCAAACACATCATAGCAGGCTAGAAATAAAAGAAAAAACGCTAGATTAGCATGTCAGTGAAAAGAAACTGTCGTAGTGATATTGCATGTTGTACCACAATCTCAGCGAGACCTGTGGTGTGCTGGTTATTGCTGTACGTCAAATAAAGACTGGCCCACTGACCTATATTTTTATGAACACAAATTAACATACTACATAAAAGTATAAAAAAATTATTTTGTAACATTTTAATTATAAAAATCTAAAAATATAAACAATGTTTTAGTATTAACATAATACATTTTCAATTATAAAAGCAACTTAATGACCTGTTTTAAACTCTATAGAGAAGAACTGAAGCTCATTCTTCCATTGTTTAGCAGATGTCCTACTAATGAATAGAATACAGCAGCCATTGTCGAATTCTGGCATTCATTTATACACATTTGACGCATTACTAATTACTAATGCGCCAAAGTACTGCGGCGCACTGAACATATACGCTAGGTGCCTCGAATCTACGCCGCCATTTATGAGAGCACATTTACCACTTTGTACACTGAAAAAAAGCCATTAAAAATGGTGTTGAGGAGCCAAATTACATGTTGCCCTTAGAGTAGATATGCTAAAAGGCTAGTCCAATCATCCTGATATACAGTATTAACTCCTTAACGATCGCCCACGTCTTTTGATGATGGGCATTTCAGGTCGTTTATCTACAGCGACGTCTTTTGGCGTCACTGCAGACATCGGAATTTGCAGTGCCCTGTGCCGCAGCAGCGCTGAGATCGGGGCTGTACTACACAGCCCTGAACCCAGCGCTGCTCCTGTTAGCACCAGGGAGTGGGGGAAACTTCCGCTCCCCGGTGCTTTAGCACTTTGATTGCCGCAGTTCGTCACCGCAGCGCAATCAAAGGGTTACCCTGCTCTGTCAGATGATCGGGACACCCAGTGGGCCCAGGGCAGCCTGTGTGATCAGGGCAGCCTGTGTGCTGTCCTGATCAGTACCTGTGTCAGACTGACACAGATTATAATGTATTAGCATATATGAATATGCTAATACATTACGAAGTGTAAAAAAAAAAAAAAGTAAAACAGTTCTCCCCTCATGGGATTTTTTAAAAAAAAGTAAAAAACATAAAAAGTTTTAAAAAAATAATAAAAAAATAAAATAGAAATAAATATTTAATAAAAAATAATTATGCATACATTACACACACAAAAAACCTACACATATTAGGTATCTACACAACTGTAAAAACCTGTAGAATTAATCTAACAAGTTATTAAGTATGAAATGTGAATGGTGTAAAAAAAAATGTAAAAAAACAAAAAAATATTCTGTAATTATTTATAAGTGAACTTAAACTATTCCCCCATAAAGTACAACTCCTCTCAAATAAAACGAGGCCTCATACAACTGCGTCATTGAAAAAATAAAAAAGTAACAACTAGAGATGGGCGAATTTCCCGAAATTCGTTTCGTTCACTTCGCCGAATTTCTCGGCAAAAAATAACTTCGTTCCGAATTACTTCTGCACGAATCACGTTAAAAAACAGCTATTTCCAGGCTGCACAGAGCCTGCAGGGTAGAACTTTGTGCCATGCTTAATATAAAGAGGGAGCCTGGTTTGGTCTTCATACAATGTTGTGTTTTAGTATGACACGCACATGACTGACGCCCCTCTTAGAATCGCTTCACTATAAAATTCCCTGGGCACTTAAGAGGACAAAACAGACCAATAAACTGAAGCGGGACAGTTGCCTGAAAAAGTCATGCCAGCGAAATCTGGAAAAAAAAACAAGCTGAGAGCTCAGGTGGCAACATTAGTGACAGAGTGTGGAGGTGACGGCGCTAGCCACAGCAGCATGAGGTCAGACAGTGGCACAATGACATTCTGGAGGTGGCAAAAACAGGAATAGGTCACAGAGTGGCACAATGACACAGTGTGGAGGTCACGGCAGCAGCAGCATGAGGTCAGACAGTGGCACAATGACAGAGTGTGTAGGTCACGGCATCAGCCACAGCAGCAGCAAGAGGTCAGACAGTGGCACAATGACACAGTGTGTAGGTCACGGCAGCAGCCACAGCAGCAGCATGAGGTCAGACAGTGGCACAATGACACAGTGTGTTGGTCACGGCAGCAGCCACAGCAGCAGCATGAGGTCAGACAGTGGCACAATGACACAGTGTGTAGGTCACGGCAGCAGCCACAGCAGCAGCATGAGGTCAGGCAGTGGCACAATCACATTCTGGAGGTGGCAAAACAGGAGTAGGCCACAGAGTGGGACAATGACACAGTGTGGAGGTCACGGCAGCAGCCACAGCAGCAGCATGAGGTCAGACAGTGGCACAATGACAAAGTGTGGAGGTCACGGCAGCAGCCACAGCAGCAGCATGAGGTCAGGCAGTGGCACAATGACATTTTGGAGGTGGCAAAAACAGGAGTAGGCCACAGAATGGGACAATGACACAGTGTTGGGTCATGGCAGCAGCCACAGCAGCAGCATGAGGTCAGGCAGTGGCACAATGACATTCTGGAGGTGGCAAAAACAGGAGTAGGCCACAGAGTGGGACAATGACACAGTGTGGAGGTCACGGCAGCAGCCACAGCAGCAGCATGAGGTCAGACAGTGGCACAATGACAGAGTGTGGAGGTGGGTGGCAATACCAGTCCCTGGTAAAGATGTTTGGTGGCAGATGGAGAAACTATCAGCAGATGTGTGGCATCAGGTGGGTGGCGGAATCAGAATAGTGGTGAGGCAGGTAGTTTGAATCCAGACTCATTTCTCACAGTTTGGGTGAGGCGTCATGGCTGATGTAGTCTGACGCCTAAGGCATTGGTGTGTGGAAATCGTGGCCGATCCATACCTGATTCATCTTGACAAAGGTCAGTCGTTCCAATTCCCGTGGACAAGCGGGTTCTCCTTGGGGTAACGATGGCCCCCGCGGCACTAAACACCCGCTCTGATGCCACACTACTGGCCGGGCAGGACAGCTTCTCCACTGCAAACTCGGCAAGTTGCGGCCACACATCCAGTTTGGCTGCCCAGTAGTCCAGCGGATCTTCTAACTGAGGTGGCAGAGTGCTGTCCAAGTAGGCACCACCTGTTGGTTCAGGGACTGCTCCAGGTCCTGCTGCTGCTGCTGCTGGCGACTACCCTCCTCACTAGGCGGGTGAGAAGGAAGCTGCTCATCAGTGACTCCAGACTTAGGTTACTGCTGATGGAGCTGGTACTGCTCCGGCCCCCGCACCTTCCTCCAGCAGCCGCGGCAGTAGTACGTGAGCGCTGAGGAACCCCCGGTCAGACCTGTCAGAGGAGGGACGATGCCGCACATAGGCAGCGGCCAACTGATTACGGAGGATTTCCCTATAGTATTTGAGTTTGTCCTCCCTCTCAATAGCTGGGAAAAAGGCTCCCATTTTGGACCGGTAGCGAGGGTCCAATAGGGTGGAGAGCCAGAAGTCATCCCTCTGCCGGATGCTGACTATTCGGCTGTCACTAGCCAGGCAAATAAGCATGCTGCGGGCCATCTGCACAAGTGACTCCGAGGGGCTCCCTGCCTCCATTTCCACTGTATACTGCCATGGTGCTTGGGGGTCATCTGCCTCGTCTTCCTCATCTCCATCCACCTCCTCCAGCTGCTCCTGCTCCTCCTCTCTTGTCACCTGGGTAGAAAATCCACTCATTTCACCAGACAATGCTTCTGCTCCAATGTCCTCCTCCTCCTCCTCCATTTCAGTCCCCACCGGACTCATGTGGCCACGAGATGTAGTCGCCACATCTCCAGTCCCCTGCCCAGACAGATTTTTCAGCATCTGTTCCAGGACATGAAGCAGTGGAATGACGTTATTCATCCCGTAGTCCTGGCGACTGACAATAACGTCGCCTCCTTGAATGGCCTCAACAAACGGCAGGTGTCACGCATGAGCTGCCACTGCTGACATCAAGTTACACAGGGGAGTACTCTGTCTGCCTGGATCATCAAAAAATCGTTAATGGCCTTTCTCTGTTCATACAGTCGGTCCAACATGTGCAGGCTGGATTTCCAACGGGTGGAAACATCGCATATCAGAGTGTGTTGGGGGAGGCCAGGAGGGTGTTCCTGGCTTTGTACGAATGGATAAAGTGCATGCACAGTTTCCTGGCCATTTTCAGAATGTTCTGAGATCGGTGGAAGACTTCAGGAACCTTTTCACAACCAGATTGAACACGTGCGCCATGCAGGGCGCATGGACCATCCCTCCTCGGTGCAGCGCGGACACCATGTTCCTCCCATTGTCCGTCACCATGGTTCCGATTTGCAGTTGGCGCGGAGAAAGCCACACATCGATTTCTTGCTGCATGACGCGGAGCAGTTCCTCCCCTGTGTGACTTCGTTCGCCGAGGCAAGCCAGGTGTGAAACTGCGTGACACCGCTGTGCCCTACACATGTGGTATGATGGAGCAGTACTTGTGGAGGCTGAAATGGTGGTGGTGGTGGAGGAGGAGGAGACGGACATTGGCGCAGGAGCAGCAGTTTGACAACGTGGAGGAGAAAGCACCGTCTCCTGTCCAAGTTGTTGGTGTGCCTGGGCCGGAAGCACATTCACCCAGTGGGCCGTAAAGGACATGTACTGGCCCTGACTGTAGTTACAGCTCCAGACGTCCGCGCTGCCGTGCACCTTGGAACAAACCGATAAGCTTAAGGACTGGCCCACCTTCTGTTCTACATAATTATGAAGTGCTGGTACTGCCTTTTTGGAAAAGAAATTAAGGCTTGGAACTCTCCATCTCGGCTCAGCCCAAGCCATTAGTTCTCTGAATGGTGCAGAGTCCACCATTTGGAAAGGGAGGGACTGCAGTACCAACAACTTGGACAGGACATGGTCAGCTGCTGCACCTTAGGATGGTTGGACGCATACTGTTGTCTCTTTGCAATCTCCTCGCTGAACGACTGCTGGCGCCATGAGTAGCGAGGAGCAGGAGCATCTGGACCGGGAGAAGATGTCAAAGAGAAACAGCTCCCTTCTGCAGAGGTGGTGGAGCCTTGACTGGCTGCAATGGCATGCGTGCCACTGGGCGCTGCTGCTGCTGCGGCAGCAGGATGGACCACCACATCTGAGCCACGTTTCTCCCAGGCCACCGGATGGTGACGCTGCATGTGTTGACGCAGGGCCGTGGTGTCAACGTTAGCTCCCTGGCCACGCTTCACTTTCTGCTTACAGATTCTACATATACCCATATTCGGCTCCTCCGGTGTCTTAGCAAAGAACTGCCACACCGCCGAGTATCGGATTTTACCGCCAACGCTCCGCACTGAGTGACTACTGCCGCCGCTGCCTCGCTGAGCCCCTGTGCCGCTATTTTCTTGGACCTGCAAAGCGGGTTTTTTACCCCGTGGCCGCTTGGCTCCCGACCTCACACTGCTGCTATCCTGCGGACTCCCGGCCACACGACCACTTGCTGGCTGCGCTGCTGCTGACGCGCAATCTGATGCCGTCTTCTCCTGACGATGATGAAGCCCTTGCCTCACCCGGCTCCCAAGTGCGGTCGGCTACATCATCATCTATTTGTGTTTCATCGTCACTGCTGTCCTCATCACCGGTCTTGGTATGCAGAGGCTGACCCCTCACAACATGACCTCCCATGCCACTCTCAACATCTATACTTTGCCGCCTACTGCAAGAAGCAGGGGATATTGGCCCCATTTCTTCGCTGCCAAGTAGCTGCTGACTGCCCTCCTCAAATTGTTCATCCTCGTTATAGTGGCGATGAGCCCAGACCACATAGTAGATCTCTGGCTGAGGGAACCGGATGGGACAGAGGCGGGTTGAGGACAGGTGAGGGCCGCTGACCCGCTCCCGGGCCATGCCAACTGAGGGTTGTGTTTGACATTCCCACCGACTCTTGGCTGGGGTTGTCAGATGTCATCTGGGAGGAAGTGGATGACCTAGTCAACCAATCAAGAACCATTGGGTTGCTAGTCAGTACACGGCCGCTACATGACAGTGGCAGTTGTGGGCCTCACCGAGTGACCCCTGCTGCAACGTCCCCTTGCTGTGCTGCGAACTGCTCCAGGAATGTTTGTGCCTCTGCCACTCGCAGGTGAAGAGCCTGCCACCTCTCTGTCTGACATACTGTTTGTTCTAAAATGTACAGACACTGTTTGATGAAGATATCTGTATATGATAAATACACACCGTGTATTTGACGCAAAATGAACCCACTAAGAGGCTTGGGTAACCCTTGGATATAAATTGCGCTCCACAAATGAGCAGGAAAAATTGACTTGTATGTGCCGTTTAAAAACTCTGTGTATTTTACTGAATATAAACGCACAAACAGGCTTAATTAACCTTCGGATATGAATTATGCTACAGAATTTTTCTGTGGCGGTGAAAAACAAAGTTTCTTTTACTGAGTACAACTGCAGAACAACGCTTAATTATCCCCTGGATGTAAATTGCGCCAAAAAATTGAGCAACCAGAAACCAGTAGCTTTGTAGCGTGTTACAATTGCGTGTTTTCTACGCCACACAACAAGAGATAAAATTGTAATTAACCTTCGCTTGTGAATTATGCTACAGGAAAAATGTATATATTTTGGCGTTGAAAATGACGGTTTCTTGGGGTCAGCACACCAGCAAAACAACGCTTAATTAACCCCTGGATGTAAATTGCGCCAAACAATTGGGCCACCACAAACTAGTAGCTTTGTAGCGTGTTACAATTGCGTGTTTTCTACGCCACACAACAAGAGATAAAATTGTAATTAACCTTCGCTTGTGAATTATGCTACAGGAAAAAATGTATATATTTTGGCGTTGAAAATGACGGTTTCTTGGGGTCAGCACACCAGCAAAACAACACTTAATTAACCCCTGGATGTAAATTGCACAAAAGAATTGAGCAACCACAAACTAGTAGCTTTGTAGCGTGTTACAATTGCGTGTTTTCTACGCCACACAACAAGAGATAAAATTGTAATTAACCTTCGCTTGTGAATTATGCTACAGGAAAAATGTATATATTTTGGCATTGAAAATGACGGTTTCTTGGGGTCAGCACACCAGCAAAACAACGCTTAATTAACCCCTGGATGTAAATTGCGCAAAAGAATTGAGCAACCACAAACTAGTAGCTTTGTAGCGTGTTACAATTGCGTGTTTTCTACGCCACACAACAAGAGATAAAATTGTAATTAACCTTCGCTTGTGAATTAGGCTACAGGAAAAATGTATATATTTTGGCGTTGAAAATGACGGTTTCTTGGGGTCAGCACACCAGCAAAACAACGCTTAATTAACCCCTGGATGTAAATTGCGCAAAAGAATTGAGCAACCACAAACTAGTAGCTTTGTAGCGTATTACAATTGCGTGTTTTCTACGCCACACAACAAGAGATAAAATTGTAATTAACCTTCGCTTGTGAATTATGCTACAGGAAAAATGTATATATTTTGGCGTTGAAAATGACGGTTTCTTGGGGACAGCACACCAGCAAAACAACGCTTAATTAACCCCTGAATGTAAATTGCGCAAAAGAATTGAGCAGCCAAAAATGAAGTGGTATTTGTATTGTAAAAACGCTGTTTCTTTAAATGAATACAACAGGAACTGGCTTAGATCCCACTTGGATATTGAATGTATATGCAGCTGCAGTGGACGCACACTGGATTTCAGATCCAATACCCCCAAAAAATCAGAAATAGAACAGTAAGAGAACAGTCTCTGAGACAAGCTGAGACACCCCACAAAAATCGCTGTATAAAAATCAGTTCTTCACTAAGAACTATCACAATCAGTCGCGGCAGCACCTTCTCTGATCAGTACAGTGAGAGGAGTGTGAGCTCCCAGCGTCACGCCTGGACTTATATAGTGCGGTGACGTCACAGAATCCCGCCGGTCTCTGATTGGCTTCATCTCTGCACATGTCATGCAGGCTATGCCCTTCTTCCTCCCAGAGTGCTTTGCCCCATGTAACGCCATGTGCTCGCAGCCATTTGATCACGCAAAAGCACACTTCGTTCACCCGATGTACCCCAAACTTCGACTTCGTTCAGAACCGGTTTTTCCTGAAATTCTAAAAGAATTCCACTTCGTTAGAATCGATTCGCCCATCAACAACTGTTGAAACGCACGGAGGCAAAAACTAAAAAAATGTTCTGTCATTAAATACTTACCAGGGGTTCGGCTTAAGGGGTTAAGTGAGCTGCAAAATGTGTGCTTAATTTTTTTTTGCTGGCAAGTAAATAATACAAGTTTCATAAAATATTTATTTTAGGGCAAGCCTCTAGTCCTAGCAATCAACCAGTAAAACTGTAAAAAAATTAATTAGTTATATTAGTGACAAAGGCGAGGGAGTCACAGTCCTTTATATTGGTCACAGTCTATGCTTATGGAAAATATTAAGCTATACCATGTCTTCATTTGATCCTTCTGCGGTATATGCCAATAAAGGAAACTATGGCAAAGATTGAAAAACTAATAATGGATGTGATATTTTTACCACTCTCATGTTCCCCATTTTCTTGTGTGTGATAATCCCTAAGCAGTATATCAGCTTGGGTGTGGGCTAGCTGTAAAATTTAAAAAATTGACGTAATTGGAATTAAGCCAGGTCAGGTTTGAAAATAGTAAATTATCACACCAAATTAAATTACATGTTCACAAGAAAAGCCTTCAAGCATACATTCCTGACCATATGTCTATATGGATATAAATCAATCAGATAAATGCACCATTATTCTCTACATTTGCTAGTTACTATATTCATGGTGAAGTACAAAATAATATAGTAAAATATCAGCTGCAGAATAACAAGACAAACAATATTTAATTACATAACATGCAAACAACTACTACTACTACTACTACTACTACTACTAATAATATAATAATAATACTAATAAATGTCAATTTCTAAAGGTTCACTTTGGACAATCTCTGATTACAATTGATTGCAAGTTATCCCACTGAGTTAGGGCACTGATTCTGGGACGGATTTCAGCTGTATTGCGCTCCAATACGGCTGAAATCCGTCCCAGGCATTATGGTAATCCACAGTTCTCATAGAGAACTATGGATTTCGTCTCCCCTCCCTGCTCGGCGAATACGCTGAGCGGGGAGAAAGTGACATGCACATTATCCCGGCGAGATACGCGCCGTGTATAATGGATGTCTATGGGGCCGGCGAGCTGACGCGGTCCCGCCCCCGCTGCACGGAACGTGCCGTGGTTGCGGGTCGAAATCCATCCCACAATTACGGCGTGAATAAGCCGTGTGAACTTATTCCCTAGGGTGCTTTCACATGGTGCATTTTTTTATGCGTTTTGGGTGCATTTTTGAATGCCTTTTTTGTGCAGAAAGGCACAGCAATTAATGCTGTACATTTCTGCACAAAAAATTCATCCAAAAACGCATCACAAATGCACCAAAAAAAACCAGCTCCTTGTGAAAGAACTCTTAATCACCCTCGCTCCCCCCAGTTGATTAGCTGTAATTTGTGATGGTAGATAGTTGTAAGAAATCAGTCTGTCAACAGTGCCATCACAGTGCACAAACATTTCAGGGTCTCCAGAGCAAGAGATGACTTTTTTTGTCCTAACCGAGGCTAACAGATAAAGATACTGAATATGAGCCTTCTCTGTTATCTCTCGGAGAAAATAAAAAATGATAAAAAATATTATAAAAATGTTACCAGGTTGTGTTTGGTACGGCAGTTCTGGCCCATTCACCCATTGCTGCTTCTGAAAGAATGCAGCAATTTTTTCTAATCCTGCACAACCCCTTAAAGAATCGACTATTAAAAAAAATTATATTCCATTATGGCCAGGATGGTGCAAAAGAGATCTAATACTTACCTAGCTGTTCCTCTCCACTGTCACTCCCAGGCTCCCAAAAATCCACTACTGTCAACTTCCAGGTTCTCATCCTGAAAAATTCACTTACAATGGAGTGTAAACTCCTCCAGCGTTTCAAGATGAATGGAATGCTGGGAGCTCACAGAAGTGACAGCTAGGTAAGTTTATTTTTTTTATTTTTTTGACCACCCTGGCCCCAATAAAATATTTTTTTTTTACTGGACAACCTTTTCAGTGTTCAAGTTAAAATCGGCCATAATAACTAGCTATATTTACTTCGGAGTACATGTAAATGAGTATGTAATTTGAAATAAAAAATAATAGCCTTAAATAATATATAAATTTATTATATATCTATTATTATTTATATATTATATATATATACAATGTTATATGCTGTGTATGTATTATATATATTATATATATTATATATTATTATATATATTTATATTATATATATATATATATATTATAGTTAAGGCACATATATACGTGTGTGTGTGTGTGTATATATATATATATATTATATATATATATTATATTATTGTATATATATATATATATATGTATATTATATATATATACTAATATGATATAAATATTGTACTATATTACTGTAAATCTAATATATATCTTTCACACTAAATGATCGGCTAAATTATTACGGCTGTGTTAGTACCTTATATGTGTAGTTTCTTTTATTTTTATGTAACATATGGATGAGAAAATGTTTTTATCCTAATTTATTTTAATTTTATGCAGGCTTTTTATTTTATCAAATTTTCTACTACAATTCATTTATCTTATCTGTAGATTAGTATTTTCTAAATTTCTTTCACACTTACAAGGCATTAGCAACACCTAAGGGCATGTATGAAAACTGTCTAGGGCTAAGTCTTTCTTTGTTGGCAACCAATCAGAGCCCCCTTTCATTTTTGTTCAGAGCGCTATATGAAATGAAAGGGGAGCTCTAATTGATTCACTCAAAGCTCCTCTTTCATTTCATATAGTGCTCTGAAAAAATGATAAAATGAAAGAGGAGCTCTGATTGGTTGCTATTGGTAACAAATAAAGTCTTAGTCCTAAACAGTTTTCATACATGCCCTTAGTTTACTTTAACAGCAGGCTTACTACACAGACAACCCTGAGCTCTTTTTTCACTCTCCAATCAGGTCATCGATGACTTGATTACTGCAGTGAGTTCCATTTCATCATGCTGTGGTCATGGACTACAACGATCAAAGGCCACGTGACCAGTTTTCTTCAATCCTGGCTGTGCTCGGGAGGTTGCTCTAAAGTTATGTTCATGAAAAAGTAACATGCTCATTATCATGAAATTATCATGAAATTTGCATGTGGAAAAATACATGTGAATTAGAAAATGAGGCCAATTCTCAGTGAAATCAATGGTACTTGTACTGCACATGTAATCTAACCAGAAAACGATGCCTTGTGAATATACTTTAAAGGGGTGTTTTTACATGAAGGACCATCCGCTTCACAAGTTGGCTCATAGCTAGCTGTGTTACAAAATTAGTGGGACAGCATTTGCGGCTCTCATCTTCATTCTTTTCTATGGGAGTTCCAAATATAGCTGAGCATACACACTTGGTTATATTCAGAACTCCTATAGAGGGGATGGAAAGGAGGGCCGCAAGTGCTACCTTCACGACTGGCTTGTAGCTAGCTGAAAGCCTCCTGTAAAACCCACACTTACCTGCCTTTTCTACATCTGTATTTAGACCATAGTTGGCAACTTTTGAAAATGGAAAAGCAGGAGATTAAAGAGGGCGGCGCGTGTAGCGTGCCGCGGCAAAATTTGCATGGACACCCCATCTTTTTGTGGTGCCACGCCTCTTCAAAAAGCAAATCACCACACTCCGCCTAACACGATAATGAGCCTTTTGAATAAAGCCAGGTAGAATGCCCCTTACAGCCAGGTAGTACCCCCCTAACAAGGTAGATTCCCCTTACAGGCAGGTAGATGCCCCCTTGAGCAAGGTAGATGCCCCTCTGAACTAGGTAATGCCCCCTTTTGTTAGCCAGCCTGGAGTTGCCCCCATTGTAGCCAGACCAGGTATTGCCCCCACTGTAGCCAGCCATGTATATATCCCCTCATTGTAGCCAGCCATGATAGTATGCCCCCATTGTAGCCAGCCAGGAAGACCCCCCCGCATGTTGTAGTCTGGCATGAAGCCCCCCAAGTGTTAATAAAAAAAAAATAATAATTCACTTTACCTGAACGCAGGCCTCCTGCCCGGGATCCTCCTCAGCGACTCAGGGGGAATGAGAGCACCGCGCGTCATTTCCCCCTGCGCGTCGGATCTGTGTGTACCCGCGATGCACAGACCCGGACATACAGGGGAGGAGGGAGGAGAGGAACGATCCCTCCAGCCTCCTCCCCGCACAGTGAGACCGACGTGGCGGGTTAGCGGGACCCTGCGCCCGCTTCACCCGCCCGTGGGAACGGACGCGGCGCCGAGTAGCGCACCAGCGCTACTCCGGCGCCGCGGCCATTTAATAGGAACCCCCCCGCCGCCTCTGGCGGCGGGAGAAATCCAACTCCCCCGGGAGGGGACCCCAAATAGCGGGACCCCCCCGCCAAAAACGGGAGAGTTGGCATGTATGATTTAGACATACAAGATCTTTGTCATTTGGCTATGATCACTATTACTATGAGCATGAGGTCTAGTTACAGTGCACAAATGTCCTAGAAGTAAGAACATGGGGAGCAGAATAAGAGGGAGTCTCCCTTCAGCATTTGTATCAGACTGAGAGGTCCCTGGATGGTGACAGTGAGCAGTGGTTGCTGTGGATGAAGGAGAGGGAGTAATACAGGTCTCACCAGTAGTTGTGTTAATGTGAAGTGTGGGGTGGGGGGTTGATCAATGCTTGGCACAGTATGAGGGAACCTAGTTAAATGTCAAGAGATAAGTAGTCTAAGCAACCTCTCTGTCAAGAGACAGTGAGTGCATATGATACTGCCCTTGAAATAACTTTTGATTAAGAGTTGTGTCTCTCTTTAAGAGCCACAAGCTTATAGAATTGGTAAAGTTTGTTAAAAAACAGCAGGCAAACAGTGAAGGAAATAATTATTTGATCCCTTGCTGAATTTAAGTTTGCCCACTGATAAAGACAAGAACAGGTCTAAAAATAAAGGGAAGGTTAATTTACTGAACAATGAGAGAGTAGAAAATCAAAATTAAAATCCTGAAGAAGACATTTGTATACATTATATAAATTTATTTGCATTTTGCTGAGAGAAATAAGTATTTGATCCCTACCAAACATTCTGGGCGTTCTACAGACTAGATAGATGCACCTAATGCAACTTGATACCTTCATTTAAAGACCAGCTGTCGTAAATACACCTTTTATAAAGGACTCCTATCAACAGAACTCAATCAGACAAGACTCTAACCTCTACAACATGACAAGACAAAGAGCTTTCTAAGGAGTAAGGGACAAGATCCATATACCTGCACAAGGCTGGAATGGGCTACAAACCATAACGTAAGACGCTGGGTGAGAAGGAGAAACTGTTTGGGGCAATAGTAAAAAATAGAATAAATACAAAATGACTGTCAATCGACTCGTCTGGGCACCATGCAAAAACTCACCTCATGGGGTATCCTTTGATCATGAGGAAGATGAGAGAACCAAGCCTAAAACTAACACGGGAGGAAGCTTGTTAATGATTTCAAGCAGCTGCACCATAGTCACCAAGAAAACCATTGGTAACACATTGTGTTAGAATGGTTTAAAATCCTGCAGTGCCCACAAGGTCTCCCTGCTCAAGAAGGCACATGTGCAGGTCCGTCTGAAGTTTGCCAATGAACACCTGGATGACTCTTTGGCATTAACTCAACTCGCCGTGTTTGGAGGAAGAGAACAGTTGCTAAAAAAAAAAAAAAAAAAAAAAAAAAAAAAAAAAAAAAAAAAAAAAAAAAAAAAAAAAAAAAAAAAAAAAAAAAAAAAAAATGACCCAAAGAAACACAGCTGTCCCCCCACATCAAATATGGAGGTGGAAAAATTATGTTTTGGGGGTGTCCCTCTCTACTAATGGCACAGGACTAACTTACACACCGCATCAGTTGGGAGAATGATGGAGCCATGTACCGTAAAATCCTTAGTGACAACCTCCCTCCCTCCGCCAGGAACATTAAAAATGGGTCCGTGCGTGGGGTCTTCCAGAAAGACAAAGACCCAAAAACCAAAACGCCAAGGCAACACGCTAAACAATGACTCAATAGCTTAATACACAGGACACTTCACTGCATCAATGGGAGAAAGGAATGGAGCCATGTACCGTAAAATCCTGAGATGACAACCTCCTTCCCTCCGCCAACAATAAAAATGAATCGTGGTTGGGTCTTTCCAGAAAGACATTGACCCAAAACATACAGCCAATGCAAAAAAGGTGGACTCAAAAAATAAGTACATTAAGGTCATGGCGTGCCGTAAGCCAGTCTCCAGACCTTAATCCATAGAAACACTTATGGAGGGAATAGAAGCTCCGAGTTGCCAAGTCGACAGCCTCAAAATCTTAAAGATTCAGAGATGATCTGCAAAGAGGATGACTACAATTCCTCCTGACATAGTGTGCAAACCTCATCATCAACTACTAAAAAAAACGTCTGACTGCTGTGCTTAGCCACAGGGTTTTGCCACAAGTATTAATCTTGTTTTCCAGAGGGATCAATACTTAATTCACACTGCACAAATGCAAATAAATTTAAATAAGAATACAATGTGATTTTCTGTATTTTGTTTCGAATAATTCTATCTCTCAATGTTAAAAATGACCCTACCCTTCAAAATTATAAACTGTCATGTCTTTGTCAGTGGGAAAACTTACACAATCACCAAGGGATCAAATAATTATTTCCTTCACTGTAAGTGCCTTCTTGACACTGTGTGTGTTGAGCATTGTGAATGGATTCTGAGTAGTTGTTGGGGGGCAGTCACTTCTAGTCCACAGTTTTGTAGTAACATCCATGTTAGTTCATAGAGTACATGTAGGCTGCTATGTAGTACTTCTAGCTTAAAGAGATTTTCTCAACAATGTGATTGACATTTATAACCATGAAGAGAAAAGGTAATTGAAAACTATTATCAAATATGTTCTTTTTGATTTTGCTTTGTTGAGGAAATAAAGTTTCTCTTTGCTACCATCCATCTCCATTATTTGATTGCTGGAAGCTGCTGTCTGTCCATGGTGATGCCACTCCCTAATTTGTGTAATCTATGGGAACTGAACTTGTTTGTTTAAGATAAGAATACATTTTCACTCCTTCGAGCTCAATGGAACAGGCTCAGCTAAGAATAGCAATGCCAATTACTGCAATAGACCCACCCACAGCCTGATGAGGAACTTTGAGTCTGGAGCTGGCTGTGACTCTGTGAAACATTATGGTGAGAAAGCCTCTTTAATATGGGAGTACCTTCTTTATTAGTAACAATTCTAGTAGATAATATAAAGAGATGGTGTTTAATATAACTTACACAAGATTAAAAGACATGAGTACAGGAGAGGGAATAATAGTGCAAAGAAGTATCTGACTTTACTTCTATTCAACATTCTTGTTAAATGGAGCCACATACAGTATAATGTAAATTAAACCTTCTTGTTCAACAGGTTGCCAAGATTTTATAAAGTAACTAAATATGTAAGGCCTTGTTCACCATGGCATCATTGTTCGGTCTGTTTTGTAGTTTGGGGTTCTACATAGTCTAGGTGGGAAAAACTTTTACTATCTGTTATAAAATGTCACGTCGTTCAATGATTCTATAAAAAAATGAAACTTGTGAAACCTGTGAGAATGGAGCATTAGGGTAGTGAAAATTGAAAATATTGCACCATCCCCTGGCAAAGTATATTAGAAAAGCACCCCCAAAACACACAATCACCTAAGATTTGTTCTTGTGTTCCTAATACCCATACAGAACCATATCTGACAGACTTTTTACTTACATGGAGGGATATATAGGTTACAATTAGAAATGATTGCTGAGAAAGGAGCTATTTAGATGATAATAAAGTGAAATGTTTGTGCAACAGATAGCAGGAAGGACACCACTGGAATGTGATGATGTTAAATAAAATATGTAAGTGGCAGAGAAATAGAACAGAAGAGAAACAGATAATCAGAGAACTGCAGACACGACTGTTCATATCATATTTTTGGCTGAAACGATTTTGTAATTCTACATTTAAAGATTAACAGCTAGACTTCATGTTTTTCAAGTAGGAAGTTCTAGAAATTCAACATTCAAAGGTGTTAACAAAATGTCCAGATGTGTGTGCAGATGTATTCCTGAACCTCATTTCATTTATACACATGTCTTACTGTTTTTATAAAAAATATAAGCAGAGGTCTATTACCCAAGTCCAATACCAAGGGATTTGTCCTTTTTGGCTTTCTCCCTTCCTCAAAATTCAAAAAAACTACATAGATGGAATGTTAAATTAAAAAATGTACACATGATACTTGTGAGAAATATTTTGTTAATTGAAAAAAAAATCGCCTGTGTTTTAATATACATCTGTGCATAGATGAAACAACCAGAGCTGGATGAGGCTTGGCTCAGTCTTGTGTGTGTTGTTACATTTTAATTCATCCAAAATTATAAAGGAACAATTTTATTTAAATACCCCACTTACTTTGACATCAGTGCTTATCAGTCTTTTTCTACTGTTAGCAAAAGGTAGCACTCTCCTTTGTCAACGTGTTCTTGGGTGCTTGGCTATGGCGGAATACCTCCCAATCCATCAACTTTAAGATATTCGAAAGGAACTAGTCAACACTCCAGTTTGTGGTAAACAAAATGATTGATTTGTAGTTTATTTAATCCATGCAACAGAGAAACCATGGTAAGCACCTGACAGGTACAGAAGATAGAAAGCATAGCAACATTTATGGTTAACACTCTTCTTTAACCTTGTACTGTAGACAAAATGGGCTAGACAGGCATTGTACTGCAACAGGGGTTACCAAGGAATAACAGATGTAGCAGAGATAAATATGACAGATAACTTTGTGTGCTGTGATGTCATGGTAAGTTATCTCAACTCTTTCAATGCTTTTCATAACCGAAGGTCAAATTACATGGAAATCTGTGAGATGACAGTTACGATAAACTTTGGTACATCCATAGCTTGCATGTGAATAGTGCTAGACAGGGAAGCCCTAGCAGGACCAGTGGAGGCTGAAGAAGGGCAGAGGCATAAAACATTGCTATGCTTTCCATCTTCTGTACCTGCCAAGTACACATGATGGTGTTGGTTTCTTTGTGAAATGGATCAAATAAAAATGAACCAATAGTTTTGTTCACTACAAACTGGGTTGCTGACTACCTTTGAAGACTTCGTTTTCTACCGTTGCCTCACTGGCAACAATATATTGATGTTTTGGCTTCATTACTGGTTGTTGCCTATGCTAAAACATCTGAATTTACCTTAAAGGGAATGTGTCATCAAAAATTAATTATTGTTTAACTCACGTTTTTATGTTAAACCATTTTTAAGAATTTTTGTTATATTTCTTTTTAAATAATATTCATGAAACACACATCAATATTTTGTTATATTCTTAAGTCCTGCAGTTTTTCACCTTTGGCCACTAGGCCTTGATTGTACTGCTTTAACAAGCAAGTCATAGAGATGCTTAACAGATTGACCCTCATGTGTAAATAATGATCACACTGCTGAAAATCTTTAACTATATGGCAGGAAAGTGTCAGACTGTGTAGTAGTCTTAGTGGCCAAAGTGAAAACTGCAGGACTTAAGGAATTATTAAAAAATATTGAAAGTGATTTGGAAAATTAAAAAAATAAATATAATCAAAAATTCTTAAAAAATGTGTTTAACATAAAAATGTGAGTTAAACAATAAGTAATTTCTGATAATACAATTCCCTTTAAAAATGTATCTCCTAAAACAATGGGATACTGAAAAGTAGATGTAAAAAAGTAAACTGGAGCACCAGATACACAACAAAACAGAAGAAGTTCCTAATAATTCAAATTTCTTTATATAAATATGTCAATCTGTAACAATGCACACAATCGCCGGTGCCTTAGTACACATGGAACAAAAAGTGAATAAAAACCTTGATACATAACGAGAAGTGTTTCATGAATGTCTCTCCATATCAAACGGAGAAAAAACATCTCCTTTTCTAGTGTCCAGATCATGAGGAGCTTTCAGCAGATACAGTTGAACCGACCGCCAGGGGAACTACTGACGCCAAAGGTGCGTTTCGGAGGATAACTCCTCCTTTCCTCAAACCAGCATCATAGACCGTGTAGGTCCTACACGATCTATGACGCTGGTTTGAGGAAGGAGGAGTTATCCCCCGAAACGTCACCTATGGGCGTCAGTCAGTTCCCGTGGCGGTCGGCTCCAACTCTATCTGCTGAAGCTCCATGGTTTGGACATTAAGAAAAGGAGGACTTTTCCCCGTTTGAGATGGAGAGACATCCATGAACCTTCAACGTTATGTATCACAGGTTTTTATTTACATTTTTGTTCCATGTGTACTAAGGCCCGGAGATTTGTGCGCAATGTTACGATTGACATAATTTATATAAAGAAAATTTGAATATTAAGGACTGTCTTCTGTTTTGTTGGTTAACTCACAATAGGGGTTACGGGAAAGCCCTAATACAGCCCTTACCTGTGATTTTTCAAATTTTTTGATAAGGTCAAATTTACTGTTTAGAAAAGCTACCATGTTCACGTCTGTTAAACCTGTCTCCCTACTGTGTATCACCAACAACAGATGGGTGCCCACCTAGTGAGGTCCATCTCAATGAGAGGCATCAATTACATTAGGATATTTTTTTTAAGGATCCAAATGTCAAGTATGGGTTTAATAGCGAGATTCACATGAAATGCCCATTATTTTTGTTATAACTTGTTTGCAATTTCTTTTAATACATTAAAATCCACACTGACATTTTTTTTGTATTAGATGTCTGATTAATTTTTAGCAAAAATGTATAATGAAAACTGACATTTTTTTGTTTTCCATCACTTTTCTACTCTTGAGCTTTACCATCAGATGAAGTCCCTCAGAAGTTAACAGGGTGATATTACATACAAAGGATTGTCCATACTGGATATAATTCTAGCAAATTCTCAGTTCACAATTATTAGGCTTTTACAAGGTTGCATTTTCTGTATATAAACTAGAATATTCCTATTCACTGAGAATAAGTAGTGGTTGTGAATAAAAAAGTTGCATAATATTTTATCATAGAATGTTAAATAACCAGAAAAGTACAATTATCACATGAGCATACAGTTGTTTTCAGGATTTATGCATTTCCAAATTGTTCTTGAGACATTCCATAACTGGTGAGTTTGGATGATATGGTTCTGCCTTTAGAGAGTTGGATATATAGTTGCATGATTCCCAATGGTTTTCTTGGTGCCAGATGATTAATTTTTGTTAGTTCTGCAGTTTTGCTGGGAATACTAGTGCATCAGGAAAGACTAATGCACCATGGTTCAGATGAATTGTTCTTTTAAATCACATGAAATAACCAGAATGTTGCTTTTAAGTTCTTGACTTTGATATTAATTGGAGTTTATTATTTTGAAGGGTTTTCACAACTATTAGTGCCTTATATCTGAAATGATTTAACAAGTATATGTTTGTCTGTTATTTTTCAGAACAAAAGTAATTCAGTGCTGCAGGACTCATGTGGGAAATGGCCCTTTATTTCACTATAGCCTATAACAAGAGCAGAGGCTGGTGAATGAATCCAGATGACTATCTGATCCATGGGAAAACATGCAAAACCGTGAAAATGGTACAGATAATATTGTGCTCATCTTTTAGTAATCAAGACTACAAATAAAAGATTCCAGATCCGAGCGTGACATTGAAATGAAAGCCCTGGACTCATTCAGTATTCAACATTTTTTATTCTATTATAGTAACACTGTTGTTGTTAGATTTTGCTTCTTTATAATGGTAAAAATACAAATGTAGCATACAACCTAAACCATGACTTGTAAGATAAATTTGTTACCAAAAATAAATATCCCTCTATATTGTCATTTATTTTATTCATGATTATAGTGTTGTCATATTCCACAGCGCTGTACAGAGACTGTCATTCATGATATTGGTCCCTGTCCTCATATATTGGTCCCAGTCCTCAACATTACCACATCTGTATGTTTTTGGAGTATAGTAGAAAACCAGCACAAACATTGGGAGAACATAACTCCATGCAAATGTTGCCATTGGTTGGATCCGAAGCCAAGATCCTACACTGCTGACCACTAAGCCAATATATTTTAAACTTTTTATTTTATTTCTTTTTAGCAGACACTAACTTGAAAGTGATATTATGACTTTCTATGTTATCTGCTCTTATCTCTAAACAAAGGCCACTGAAAAGCATTGAAAAAGTTAAGATAACATTCTGTTCCATGAAATTATAGTGCATTATCTGTCACGTTAATCTTTGCTGCATCTGCTTTTATTTGCCACCACTCAAACCATGTCATGACCAGATGAGCAGAAAATAAACCCAATATGGTTAGTTGTGTTTGTGCCTAGGAAATATAGACAAGTATTTGCAACCTAAAAATTTATTTCTATTATTTAATTTTATTACATTTCTGTAAAAAAAAAAAAAAAAGCCATGGACTTCTGCAAGCCACAGTCAGTTTAATAAGAGAGAAAGTTGAAAAAATGTCTAGAACAAATTAGTAACATCACTATACCTTTAATTGAAAATAATTTAATGTATTTGTTTCTTGTGTTTTTTTGGACTGGTTAGGTATAACATAATAAATCCTACATCTAATATGTGGAAAACATGATGAGATAGCATAGACCCAGTCTATGGAAGGATTAGCTAAATTGGTCAATATGGTTAGATGTACACCTATAGTTATCCATGTGAATGAAAATAAGCATTTATACTACAATTAATAATTTTTCCTCACTTCTTTATCAGATCAAGATAAAGGACCACTCCACTTTATTGGGGGCTATATCAAGGAGGCTTCATGTAAGAATTATGTGAATGTAAGCAAATAATGTTTCATCTCTGTATCTTCACTCTCCTTTTCACACATTAATTTTTGTCTATTTGGTCATGTGACTGTGGTCTAATCCATCCTCAATAATGGGGTCCGTAGAATAAAGTGAAATTTAGCATCACATGCATTGTTCACTTCCTACAAACTGTAGGATTACATCAGCAAGTCTGTGTCCTTCAGCAGTATACAACAAAAAACAAAAAAAATCACTGAGATTTTCTTTAAGTAATGTTGTTATCCTTTTAATTTGACTTTCATATTCCATTTAAACTATGGTTATACAAATAGTAAACCTTAACAAAATAGTTAGCTATAAAAATTACACAAAATGTGTTTTTTTTCTTGCAGTAAAAGTCAAATTATACGGAAACTAGAAGGCTTAGGACCATTAACTTTATATCAGCTTGAATTGATTCTTTTTCATTTCTTGGAACAGTTTTTCTTTACTAAAATATTTCTAGGTTACCAGATAACTTTAAAATAGATAACAGTCCTGATTTTAATAACATGAGTCTGCAGTTCCTTTTATAATATGCTACATTTTAAAACATTTCAATATAAGATCAGTAATTAGTAAAAGCAAACACTGACAATTCAGATTCATTTTTAGGCTATGTTCACACGGCTTAATTGCGGGGCGTAATTACGTCCCGCAATTAAGCCGTGTGGACGGGGGCGGGGTGGGAGCGGGGGCGTAAGCAGGGGGCCGGCACTTCGCCGGCCCATAGACTATCACTGCTCACGGCACGTATACGCCGCTAGAAAGTGACAGGTGACTTATCTCCCCGCCCGGCGGATTCGCCGGGGGGGAGAGGAGACGTAATCCATAGTTCTCTATGAGAACTGTGAATTACCGTAATGAATGGGCCGTTTTCGGCCCGTAATTGGCGCACTTCGGCGCGTAATTACGGACCGAAATACGGCCCATTTTAAGCCGTGTGAACATGGCCTTACTCTTATGTGTGTCCAACTGAGCTGATCTAATGAATGCAAACATCCAGGACGGTAATAATTAATCAACATGCTGTATGTGTAACCTACAACCAAACATACAGGTAAGACAAGTAAGTGGACCTGAGAGCCCAGTCTACCATATTATTCTAGTTAAACAGGTTGCATTGACTTTCAATACACATGTAAATCCTACCTTTTGTTTGACCTAATGAAGAGTCACTAAGAACAAACAATGGAAACTTAGTTAAACCTTTTGTAATCCTATAGGTCAAAGAAAAATAAGTAACTTAAATGACCATCTCCCTCCACCTAAAAACAAACATTCCAGGAGTGGAGTATGAAAGAGAGCAAGCAAAGCAGGAAGAGCAGATTTGGAAAACAGTCAGGGATCTTCAACCGGAGGCCACTCCTGAAGAGGTAATGATTTTGTAAGCTAATGCAATAAATAATTTTGGCAAAATTCAAACACAATGGAAATTTTCTCCCATTGATCTTGCCTCAAATCCATGGTAAATTTTCAGATAAAATTGTATGTATAACATGTGGATTTTGCAGAGGATTTACAATTAATTTTATCCCTGCTACATTCAAAGGGGTGCATGGTGAAAGTTCCCAAAAATCTGAAACATAATTGATGTACTATGGATTTGATATTTGCAGCAGCATTTGCTGAATTTGTAATATCAAGTAGTGTTGAGCGATTATTATCGACAAAGTTGAAATCGGCACAGTTTTTATGGTGATCGGATTTTTTAGATCATGCGATAATTTAGGTTAAATTGTGCTTATTTTTATTAAGATCGCGCCTTTTTCGGCGTTCCCTGTAATTTTGGGGCCGAAATCAGATTACAGAATGGCGGGGTGAGATGGTGTGCGACGTCATGACTGTGTATGATGGTTGCGTTTGGCTAAAAAAAATACATGACCCTTTTTTACTAGAACAGGTTTCCGTTCAGCTCTGTCTCTAGCGTTAGAGCGAAGGACATGTGCTCTGTTTGTGCCCAAAAGCTAGCGAAATTTTAATTTCTTCACAGAGAAACTTCTTTTAGCTGTGACCCTTAAAATTTAGTTAGATTGAGATTGGGTTTTTTTGTTGGTAGAGTTTTTTAAAGGGTTCTGTGTAAAGTCACGGGGGGGGCGGAGGGGGGGCCCCCGCGGGTGAAACACAGACAGCTCTAAAAGAATACTGGATAAATTTCCCAAGTTAGTGTAGAATTGCATAGCTTTATTTTAAAGTTTTCTATTAAAAATATTTCCTGGATAGGGGGCGCCTGAACTTATAGGATAAAATCTTTTCTGAAAATTGAGGTCTCTTTGTTAGATGCAAAACTCCCTTTTTTACGGTATACATTTCAGATAGGTGTTCATTTAATTTTTCCCATTCCACTTTTTTTATATATCCCCCTTGCAGTTTTAAATTTTAAAACCAGCAATTTTTAGTCACCAAGGTGAATTGAAAGGTGCCCAAAATATCTTGTTTTACGAATAGACAAAATCTATAAAGAAATGGATAAGTTTACCCAAAACTTGTGTAGACATTTAAAAAGCTTTATTATTAACAGTTTTTTATTGAAAAAATTTCCTGGTTTGGGCAACCTGAATTTAGGATACACATCTTTTCTAGTAACTGCAGGTCTCTTTGTTGGTGCAATACTCCCTTTTTTATCAGTGTGTTGGGGTGTCGATAGTCGGCCGTTTCGATAAGGTTTTTCGATGTGGCATCGATTTTGGCGATTACCATTAAAGTCTATGGGGAGAAAAAACACTTCATTATTACCCCAACAAGGTGGAGAAGTGAAATTAACATCCAAACAGTCAATGGATACGTGTACTCTTAGGCAAAACATTGGTTATAAAAAATCACAGAAAAAAAAAAATCAAGACCATTACTATCCCTGTCTTGTACCAAGCTGACCCAAAAATGCATCCCCCAAATTAAAAAGTGCCCGAAGGCGTATGATTTGAAACCTCATGTTACTTGAAAAATGGACATTGAAAAATCCTGTCCCGGAAGCAGCATGAGCCCCAAAAAATGCATGACCCCCGATTTAAAAAGTGCCGCAAAAAAAGGAGTCTTTAACCCTATTTTAGTTTCACTGGCATTGACATACCTGTCTGACCCCAGATTAAAAAAGGAGGGGGAAAAAAGGAGTCTGTTATTCTCTATTTTATTTTTTTGTATAATACCGGTATTTTTTGCCCTTTCAATTACCTTGGTGATATAGAATTGCTGTTTTAAGATTTACGTGGAGCTGCGTCAAAGAACAAAGTGGGTGCGCAAAAGTCAAAAAAAACGTTTGTGTTTTGTTTTGTATGATCACGGTATTTTTGCACCTTTAATTTACCCGTGGGGAAAATAGAATTGCTGTTTTAAGTTTACGTAAAAATGCTGGTCAAGAACAATGCTGGGTGTGCAAAAGTTAAAAAACACGTAAAAGTTAGTTTTGGTATAATAAACGATTTTTTTTTGCACCTTTCAATTCACCTGTGGTGAAATTTTGAAATTTTGTTTTTTGATTTTGTAAAATGCTGGTCAATGAAAAAATGCTGGGTGTGCAAAAAATTAAAAAAAAAAGTAATGTTATGTTTTGGTATAATAAACATTTTTTTTTGCACTTTCAAATTTACCCGTGGTGAAAATAGAATTGCGTTTTAAGATTTCGTGGTGCTGGTCAATGAAAAATGTGGGTGCGCAAAAGTAAAAAAAACTAACTGTGTGTTTTCGTGTACACGGGATTTTTGGCAACAAACAACCGTGTGACTACAAATTGCTGTATTGTAATTTTTCGCAAAGGTGGATATATCACTTTTCCAGGTTTTAATGGGTAAAATTTAAAAAGAACACCTATTGAAATGTATTGATAATAAAAGTGGAGTTTTTTCATAACAAGGACCTGCGTTTCTAGAAATGTTTTGTATCCAATATAAAGTTCAGGCTCCCCAAATTCGGGAAAAATATTTCAATAGAAACTTTAATAATAAAGATATTCCACTAAAAATGTCTCACTAAGTCTTGGTGAACTTTACCCAGTGTTTTTATAGATAGAACTTGTCTGTGTTCCCCCGCCCCCCCCCCCCCCCGCTCCCACCGCGTAAATTTAAGCGGTAGATGTGTTTAAATTTTAGCTAATACATAAAATTTTTCAAATCTCTAATCTAACTAAATTTGGGAAGGGATCACAGTAATGTAGAGGTTTCTCTGTGCAGAAAATAGACTAATTTCGCTGAGCTGTTTGGCCACGGGGGACCCAGGTCCCATCCTTTTGGGGAGTGGAGACAATGAGGCTGAACAGGGAAACGCGTTCTATGTAAAATAGGTCATGTGATTTTTCCAGCCAATCGCAAACATACCATCCCCGTCATGAGTCGAAAAACACATCTCACCCTGCTCTATTCTGTAATTGATTTGCTGGCGCCAAAATTCAGGAAAGCGGAAAAAGGCGCGATCTTTTAAAAGATGATGCTCAGATTTTAAAACCTTTAAATTTCGCCATGATCTGGAAAATTTTATCACCTAAAAACCTTGCGATTTAACTTTGTCGTAAAAAACGCTAAAATAAATTTCAGTATCATTTTTAATAGGTGTTAATTTTTCAATTTTGCCCATTCCCCCTTTGTTGTTTACCACCCTTTTTCTTTAAATTTGAATCCAGCAAGTCAGCACGGTTGATAGGGGGCCAAAAATACCCTTTTAATATCCCAAAAAAATTTTGTTGGTTTTTGCTTTTGGGGCCTAAGCTTTGTTCATTGGGCACCTTGCACTTAAAAGTGAATACTGCAATTTTGTAGTCACCCAGGTGAATTGATAGGTGCCACAAAAACCTTTTATTATCCGAATAATTTCAGATAGTGTTTTTTCACTTTGGCGCAGGCCAGCTTTGTTGATAGATCTACTTTGCGTTAAATTGAATACAGCAACTTTTTTTAGTCACCCCGTGAATTGTAGGTCCAAAATCCTTTTTTTTTTTCCGAACTATTACAGTACGTGTTTTTTGCATTTTTCTATCGATTTGATCTTGGCACCTTGCAGTTAAAATTTGAATCCGCAATTGGGGTATTTAAACCACAGGTGAATTGATAGGTCCCAAAAAAATTAAACCTTTTATTATGAACATTTTAAAAGATACGTTTTTTTTTTCCCACTTTTCCCTAGCCCAAGATTTAAATTTTGAGCCCCCTTGCAGTTAAATTTAAATTTCCAAAAAATTGTTTAGTTCCCACGGGAAAATTGTTAGGTCCCAAAAAAAATCCTTTATTTTCCAAATTTACTTACAGTACGTTTTTTTTTTACTTTGGTGAAATACGCTTTGTTCATTGAGGCACCTTGCACTTAAATGTAAATTTACTGCAATTTTTTAGTACCACAGGTGAATTGATAGGTCCCAAAAAAATCCCTTTTTTATTTTTCCAAAATTTCTTTTCCCAGATACTTTGTTTTTTCCTTTGGGGGCGGGCCCCCAGCTTTTTTGTTTGATCTATTTTTGCAGTTTAAATTTAAATTACGGGCAATTTTGTGTCCCCCACAGGTGAATTGATAGGTCCCAAAAATACCTTTTTTTACCGAACACATTACAGATACGGGGTTTTTTTGCACTTTTGCCTGGGTCCATATTTGATAATAGAGCAACCTTCAGGTTTAAATTTGTTTTCCAGCAATTGTTTATTTCCCCCAAAGGTGAATTGAAAAGGTGTCAAAAAATACCTTTTTTTTAACCCGGAATTTTACATTCGATACGGGTTTTTTCCCCCTTTGGTGCCCCTTAAGCTTTGTTCATTGAGGCACCTTGATTTTAAATTTGTGAATACTGAAAATTTTTTTGTCAAAAACGGGTGAATTGATAGGTGCCAAAAAAAAAAACCTTTTTATTTTTCCGAATACATTTCAGATAGTTTTTTTTCCTTTGGGCGGCCCAGCTTTGTTGAAGATTTATTTTGCGTTAAATTTGAATCACCCAATTTTGTAGTCCACACGGGTAAATTTGATGGTGCCAAAAATACCTTTTATTTTCCGAATACATTACAGATACGTGTTTTTTGCATTTTTCCCCAGTCCAGATTTGTTGTTTGGAAGCCCCCTTTGGGCAGTTAAAATTTGAATCCAGGCAATTGTGTAGTTACCACAGGTAAATTTGTTAGGTGCCAAAAAAAACCTTTTATTATCCCGAATACATTTCAGATACGGTTTTTTTCACTTTGGCGAGGCCCCCTTTGTTGTTTCTACTTTGAAATTTATTTTAAACCAGAAATTTTTTTTTGGGTTTTGGGGGGGTTTTGGGAGAAAAAGCTGTGATTTGCCGTTTTTTAATAAGGGGGGACTTTCCAAAACTCTTCCTTACCTTCTAAAATTTTTTATTTTTTGAACATGGGGGCAAATTTTCAGGTGGTAAGGCGAGAAAAGAAGGGGGTAGGACATGGAGGTAGAGGTACAAAGAGAAGGTGTTTCCTTCCAGTGTGGCGAAAACCCACGCATCCCCAGCGGACATGAGATCCCCGGACCTTAAGGCCTTTTCATCGCTGGGTCGGGGTCCCCTGTGAATCTCGTAACGAACAGCGTCCCCAAAATCTGCCCTTCAGTGGTTAATGCAACCTGAATTCCAGAAGTCTTACCCCCTCGTCCCCCCAGTCACGGCCACAAATTTCATTTCGGGCATCACCAGCACCCGGGCCCAAACATGAAGCAGCCCAAACGTAAACTCTTTGAACCCCCCACTGTGGATTTTTCCATTTTTAAAGACCTTTGATGACAAAATGCGGGGGGGGTTTGGGGGCAGAAGGCATGTTAAAAAAAATCAAAAGGCCCCAAAAAGGATGATTTTTTTCTGCTTGACGGCCCCGTTAATGATGCCATAAGGGGGGAGGAAAAAAAAAGGGGAAGGGGGCCCGGGCAATCGGCAAAAAAACCCCGGGGGGTCGGGAAAAGCCCTTTCAGTCCCCCTTCCCCTTTTTGTAGCCCCCAGCTCCTGGGTGCAGAATGTCAGGCGACGAAGTCACCTGGGGTTGATGGGTGATTTTATGACGGGCATTTCGGATCCAAAGTGGTCCCTTTTTAGCAAAAAATTTGCTTTGGGGGCGCTTATCAATGGACGAGGAGGAAGATGATGGGGTGTGGGCAGTACGGGTTCCGCCTCAAAAAAAAGGGAAAAGGGGCGGGGCGCAGAAATCCCCTGAATTAATTTATTTCCCCCCCAGCCACGGTTTAGCGCAAAATGCCCCTTCGCTTATCGCCGTCAAAAAGGGCAGGACCCCTCAAACTGGGCCTTCTTTGACCAAGCCTCTGTTTTACCCAGCGAAGTCATATGCCCCCTTTGCCGGGAAAAAGCATAAGTAGAAGGGGAAGAGCTTAGGTGGTTAAACCCCCACCAAACAGTCTAGTCACATGCAGGAAAATGCATTTAGTTGAAATGGAGGCAAAAACTTGGCCCCAAAAAAGGGGCCAAAACCGGAAAGCCGGGCCTCCCAAACAGTCAAAACCCTCTGTTCCGCCTCCTCCCCACCACCAAGCGTTCTCCGCTGCCCATGTCTTCAGAGTTGATTTAGGGTCAGCCTTCCCCTTCAGCCCCCACCCTCGCCCGGAAATACCAAACCCGCACCACCAAAAGGGCCCATCCTACCCCTTCTCCCCTTTCCGGGCCCGTTTGACGCCTTTCACGCCCGTACAGCCCGGGCCCGTCTAGCAGCCAGCCTTTGTCTTCCCGGGTTTTGGGGGCCTAAGAAAACTTTAACCCCAAAACCCTCCCCCAAAGGCCCAAAAACCTGAAAAGTCGGCATTGCCAGGGTTTTTGGGCCCTTTGGAAAAAGTTTTCCTTTCCATCTGGTGGACACGAAGGGTTCCGCCCCCGTCATGGCCCTTGCCTGCCCCAATACCCGATGCCGAGCAGGCCCTTTCTTTGCCAGAAAAGCCGTCCCTGCCCTGGCCAGCCCCGTAGTCATCTAAAATTTTAAAACCGGGTTTTCTGCTTTGTGGCGGGGAAAAGTCCATTGACCCCGGGCCCCAGGGGGCTAGTTAAAACAGGGGCCCAAAGGCCCCTATATCTCTTTTGCAGCCAATGGTAGTGTTGAGCGATTTTTATTGGGGCAAGTTGGAAAAAAAGGAAAAGGGTTTTTTTTGGGGGATCCCAAAAATTTTTAGATCATGCGATAATTTAAAGGGTTTAAAAAAGTGCCTATCTATTAAGAAACAAGCCCTTTTCGGCGCTTCCTGTCATTTTGGCGGGGCCAAACAAAACAGGGTTAAAGAATAGAGCAGGGTGAGATGTGTGGGGCGACGTCTTTAATGGGATGTGTTGGTTTCGATTGGCTGGAAAAATTTAAAATGACCTCGTTTTAACATGAACAGCCCCTTTTCCCGTTTTAGCCCTTTGTTTTCTCAAACGTCTAAAGGAATTTGGACGTGCGCCCCTGGGCCCATGGCCCAAAAAGTCAGCGAAATTAAGGGTTTTTTCTGCACAGGGGAAACCTCTTCTATTAGCTGTGATTTTCCAATTTAGTTAGGGTTAGAGATTTGAAGATTTTTTTGTAGTTAGCTAGAGAATTTTAAAAACCCGCTTTTACCCCGTAAAGTCAAAAGGGGGAGGGAGGGGGGGGGGGGGGGGGCCCCCCCCCCCCCCCCCCCCCCCCCCCCGGGCCCCCCCCAACCAAAAGACCAAAACTCTATCTATTTAAAAAAACAAGGATAAAAATTCACAAAAACTTGGGTAGACCCTTGCCTGCAAAATCTTTATTTTTAAAAGTTTTCTATTGAAAAATTTTTTCCCGGGTTTTTGGGCAGCCTGAACTTATATTTGGGTACACAAATTTCTAGTAACTGCAGGTTCTTTGTTAGGTGCCCAAAAATAACCAACTTTTTTATTAATTCCAAGTTTATACAATTCAGATTAGGTTGTTCATTTTTCAATTTTTTATCCCATTTCCTCCTGGTGGATTGAAATTATAATCAACATTGCAGTTTTAAATTACAAATCCCAAAACAATACTTTGGTAAGTCCAAGCACACAGGTTTGGTTTGTTTTTTGCCAAAAAAATACCCGGTTGTATCATATGAAAACATAACAGATACGCGTTTTTTTGACTTTTGGCGCACCTAGCTTTGTTCATTTGACGCAGGCAGCAAAAATCCCTACGTAATAAATTTCCTTAATAAAACAGGGCATTTCTATAGTTTCAACACAGGTGAATTGGAAAAAAAGGTGCAGAAAAATAACGTTTTGTATTATACGAAAAAAAACATAAAACAGATACATGTTTTTTTGAATTTTTGCGCACCCAGGCTTTGGGTTCAATTTGGAGGCAGAATCCACTGGTAAATCTTAAAAAAAAAACAGTAAAATTCTATTTAGTCACCACAGGGTGAAATGGAAAAGGTGCAAAAAAAATTGAACCGTGTATTATACAAAAACATTTAAAAGATTGTGTTTTTGGGAACCTTTTGGAACAACAGCTTTTTTGTTTTTCATTGGAGGGCACTGCATACACCGTTAAATTCTTAAACAGCAATTCTTATAGTCACCAACAAGGTTGAATTGAAAGGTGCAAAAAAAATTACCCGTTTATTATACGGAAAAAAAAACCATAACCAAGTATTACGTGTTTTTTTGAATTTTTGCCGTTACACCAGCTTTGTTCACATTGCGCAGCATTCCACTTAAAAATCTTTAAAAACCATGGCATTTCTATAGGTCAACACAGGGGTGAATTTGGGAAAAGGTGGCAAAAAAAAAATATAAAACGTGTATTATACACGTGAAAAAACATAACAGGATACGTTGTTTTGGACTTTTTGCGCACCAGTTTGTTTTTCATTGACGCCAGGAAATTTCCCACCGTTATATCTTAAAAAAAAACAGCAATTCTATAGTCACCACCAAGGGTGAATTGGAAAGGTGCAAAAAAATTAAACGTTATTTATTATACGAAAAACATAAAAACCAGATAAGTGTTTTTTCTTGACTTTTATTTGCGCACCCAGCTTTGTTCATTGAACGCAAGGCTTTCCACCTAAATTTTAAACATGCAAATTTTATAGTTACCACACGGTGGAATGAAAGGTGGCAAAAAATACCGTGTAATTATACGGAAAAACATAAAAACAGATACGTGTTTTTTGACTATTTTGCGCACCCGCAGGCTTTGTTCATTGGGACGCAAGCTTTTCCACCTAAAAATCTTTAAAAACAGCAATTTCTATAGTCACCACAGGTGAATTGAAAGGTGCAGAAAAAAACATTAACCGTGTATTATACGGAAAAACCATAAACAAATAACGTTTGTTTTTTACTTTTGCGCACCCCAGCTTTGTTCATTGACGCCCAGCATCACGTAAATCTTAAAACAGAAATTATTTATTTTAGGTCACCCACAGGTGAATTGAATGGGTGGCAAAAAAAAACATACCGTGTGTTACTTATACGAAACCATAAAAGGGATACATGGTTTTTTTTGGGGAAACATTTGGCACCAGCTTTGTTCCTTGACGCAGCATCCACGTTTTAAAATCTTATAAAAAAACAGGGCCAAATTTCTAATAGTCACACACAGGTGGAACAATTGAAAAGGTGCAAAAAAATACCGTCGTAATTATACGAAAAAAAAAACATTAAAAAAACAGATTACGTGTTTTTGACTTTTGCGCACCACCAGGTTTGGTTCAATTGGGGGAGCCAGGCTTCCACGTAAATTATGATAAAAACAGCAAATTTTATAGTCACCACAGGGTGAATTGGAAAGGTTGACAAAAAAAAATTTTAACCATTGTAATTATAACGAAAAAACATAACCGTTACGTGTTTTTTGGAACCTTTTTGCGCACCCAGCCTTTGTTTTCATTGGGACGCAGCATCCCACGTAAAATCTTATACCAGCAATTCTATAGTCACCACAGGTTGAAATTGAAAGGTGCCAAAAAAAAAAAATTTACCGCATGTTTACTATACGGGAAAAAAAAACATAAAAAGATACGTGGTTTTTGGACATTTGCGCAACCAAGCTTTGTTTCTTGACGCAAGAATTCCACGTAAAATCTTAAAAAACCAAAGCCCCCAATTTCTATAGTCTCCAAAGTGTGAATTGTAAAGGGTGCAAATAAATTTTTTTACCGTGTATTTATACGAAAAATTAACTACTATAAAACCAGGATACGTGTTTTTTTTTACTTTGCGCCCACCCAGGCTTTTGTTCATTGACGAAGTCTTTCACGTAAATTCTTAAAAAAAACTGCAAATTTTATTAGTCACACACAGGTGAATTGAAAGGTGCAAAAAAAATTTTACCGGTGTATTATACGGGAAAAAAAAAACATTACAGATACGTGTTTTTTGGGGGGAACTTTTGCGCCAACCCAGCTTTTGTTTTTTCATTGGAGCAACGATCCCACGTAAATTCTTAAAATAAAAAACAATTCTATAGTCACCACCAGGTGAATTTGAAAAGGTGCAATAAAAAAAACTTTTACCGTGGATAAATACGAAAAAAAAACATAAAAAACAGATAGGTGGTTTTGTTTTGACCTTTTGCGCACCCAGGGGCTTTGGTTCATTTTGGACCAAGCTTGCCACGTTAAATCTTAAAAAACCGCCAAAATTTTATTAAGGTCACCACAGGTGAATTGATTAAGGTGGCCCAAAAAATAAAAAAATTCCCGTTTTATTATACGAAAAACATAAAAACAATAGTGTTTTTTTTGGGACTTTTGCGCACCTTTAGCTTTGTTCAATTGACGGCTGCATTTTTCCCCCACGTAAATTCTTAAAATATAAAAAACAAACAGGGCAAATTCTTATTAGGGTCATCCCCCCAACAGGTGAATTGAAAGGTGCTAAAAAAAAAAAAAAATTTACCTGTTGTCTTTTCTAGGGGAAAAAACATAAAACAGATACGTTGGGGGGTATTTTTGGGGACTTTTTTTTTGGCGCCCACTCCCAGGCTTTGTTCATTTGGAACGCACGGGGGGCATCCACGTTAAAAAATTTCTTAAAACAGGCCAATTTTTACTATAGGGGTCACCCCCACAGGGTTGGAATTGAAAACAAGGTTGCCAAAAAAAATACCGTGTATTTATACGAAAAAAACCATTAAACAGGATTACGTGGGTTTTTTGATTTTTTTTGGCGGCCACCCAGCTTTGTTTCAAATTGGGGGGGGACGCAGCTTCCCACCTAAAATCTTAAAAAACAGCAAATTTCTTATAGTTCAACCACAGGGTGGGAATTGAAAGGGTGCAAAAAATAAAAATTACCGTGTATTATTTAACGATAAACATTAAAAAAACATGGATTTAAACGGTGTTTTTTTTTTTGGAACTTTGCGCACCAGCTTTTGGTTTCATTGGACGCCAGCATTTCCACGGTATAATCCTCTAAAAACAACAGGCCAAATTTCTATAGGTCAACCACAGGTGAATTGAAAGGGGTGCCAAAAAAATAATACCGTGGGTTATTTTTTCGGAAAAACCATAAAAAAAAAAAGGATAAACCGTTTTGTTTTTTTTTGGGATCCCTTTCTGGAGCCACCCCCAGCTTTGTTCATTGGACGCAGGCTTCCACGTTAAAAATAAATCTTAAAAAAACAGGCAATTCTAATAGTTCACCACCAAGGGTAAAAATTGCGAAAGGTGGCCAAAAAAAAAAATTTTACCGTATGTATTATACGAAAACATAAACAGGATTATCATTGTTTTTTTTTGGGGACTTTTTGCGGCCACACCAAGGCCTTTGTTCATTGACGCCAAGGGGGCATCCCAATAACGGTTAAAAATCTTTAAACCAATGCAAATTTCTATAAGTACCACCATCAGGGTAAAATTGAAAAAAGGGTGGCAACAAAAAAAAAATTTACCTGTAATCATAACGGGAAAAAACATAAAAACAAGGATTAGTTGTTTTTTTTGACTTTTTGCGCCAAACCCAAAAGCTTTGTTCATTGGACAGCAGGCTCCTTTCCACGTTTTTCTTTAAAAAAACAAGGGCAATTTTTTTCTATAGGTTTCAACCCACAGGGTGGGAAATTGGGGAAAAAAGGTGCCAAAAAACAAAATACCGTAGTATTATACGGGGGAAAAAAAAACATAAAATAGGATTTACATTGTATTTTTTGGGGGACTTTTTGCCCGCCACCTAGGTATGTTTCATGGGGGACCCGACCCAAGGGGGCATTCCACGTAAATCTTATAAAAAAACAGGGCAATTCTATTAGTCACCACAGGTGAAATTGAAAAGGTGCGAAAAATAACCGTGTTATTATTCGAAAAAAAAAAAAACATATACAGGGAATTTTACGTGGTTGTTTTTTGGGGACACTTTTTGGGCCAAACCCCAGGCTTTTGTTTCATTTGACGCAAGCTTTCCACGTAAAAAAATCTTTAAAAAACAGGGCCAATTTCTATTGTCCCACCCCCAACCAGGGTAGAATTGAAAAGGTGCAAAAAAAAATTTTTTTTTACCGTTGTTATTATACGGAAAAAAAAAAACTTAAAAAAAAAACAGTACGTTGTTTTTTGGGACTTTTTGCGCGGCCAAGCCTTTTTGTTTGTTCATCGGACGGCAGGCTCCACGTTAAATTTAAAAAAAAAACAGCAAAATTTCTTTTTAGTTCAACCACATGTGATTTGAAAGGGTTGCCAAAAAAACATTTACTTGTGTATTATTTAACCACCGAAAAAAACATTTAACCAAGTTTAGGTGTTTTTTTGGACTTTGGCGCACCCCAGCTTTTGTTTCATTTGACGCAAGCATCCAAAGGTAAAATCTTAAAAAACCAAGCAATTCTATAGTCAAACCACAGGGTTTTGAATTGGGAAAAGGTGCAAAAAAAACCCACACCCGTGTAATTATTAACAAAAAAACATTAAAAAAAAAACGATACGTTTTTTTTTTGACTTTTGCAGGACCAGTTTTTTTTTCCAATTTGAACGCCCAGGCTTTCCATGGGTAAAAATCTTAAAAACAGCAATCCCCCCCCCGATAGTCACACAGTGTGAATTGAAAGGTGCAAAAAAATTACGTGTATTATACGAAAAACATAACAGATAAGTGTTTTTTTGACTTTTGCGACCCAGCTTTGTTCATTGACGCGCGTCCAGGTAATCTTAAATAAGCAATTCTATAGTAACACAGGTGAATTGAATGGTTGCACAAATTAACGTGTATTATACGAAAAAAACATAAAGATACGTGTTGTTTTTTGAACTTTTGCGCACCAAGCTTTGTTCATTGACGCAGCTTCAAGTGAATCTTAAAACAGCAATTCTATTATCACCCCAGGTGATGAATTGAAGGTGCAAAAAATACAGTGGATTATACGAGAAACATAACAGATAAGTGTTTTTTGACTTGTGCGCCCCCTAGCTTTGTGGTTCATTGACGACAGCATCACGTAAATCTTAAAACAGCAATTCTATAGTCACCACAGGTGAATTGAAATGTGCAAAAAATTACTGGTGTACTTCATACGAAAACATAACTGATACGTGTTTTTTGTCTTTTGCGCACCCAGCTTTTGTTCATTGTCGCAGCATCCACGTAAATCTTAAAACAGGCAATTCTATAGTCACCATCAGGTGAATTGAAGGTGCAAAATGACCGTGTTTATTATTCGCAGAAAACATAAACAGATACGTGTTTTTTACTTTTGCGCACCCGCTTTGGTTCATTTGACGCAGCATCCACTGTAAATCTTAAAACAGCAATTCTATAGTCACCCACAGGTGGAATTGAAAAGGTGCAAAACATACCGTGTATTATACGAAAAACATACACAGATACGTGTTTTTTTACTTTTTGAGCCCCTGCTGTGTTCATGACGCAGCTTCCAGTAAATCTTAAAAACAGCAATTCTATAGTCAACCAAAAAAAAACCAATGGGTTGAATTGAAAGGTGCAAAAAAATACCGTTGTATTATACGAAAACATAAACAGATACGTGTTTTTTGACTTTTGGCGCAACCAGCTTTGTTCATTGACGCAGCATCACATAAATCTTAAAAAAGAATTTTTATAGCCACCACAGGTGAATTGAAAGGCAGCAAAAAATACGTGTATTATACAAAACATAGAGATTACGTGTTGATGTTTTTTAGCATTTTCCCCAGTCAGATTTGTTGATAGAACCTTGCAGTTAAATTTGAATTACAGCAATTTTGTTGGGATTAGAGGGATTTGAGAATAGCTGTGATTTGCCGCTTTAATATGGGACTGCCAAAACTATTCCATACACTTCTCAAATTTTTATATTATCTGAACATGGAGTGAAAATGCAGGTGGGAAGCGAGCAAAGAGTTGGGGTAGCACATGAGTCAGTGTACGAGAGACGGTGCTCCTTCCAGTGTTGTCGACAACACGCATTTTGCTGCGGATCGTCAGTTGCCAGGACCGTCAGGTTGTCAGCGCTGGGTCAGCGGCATGTGAATCTCAGTAACGGAACATCGTCGCCAATCTGTCCTTCAGTGGTTTATGCTAACTGCATTAGCAGTCTTACCTCCTCGTCCTCCCAGTCACGGCCACAAATGTCAGTCAATCAGATCTTCAGCATCCGGTCGCACATGAAGCAGCCAAATGTTCAACTCGTGTAGTTGTACCCACACTGTGGATAACTCCCATTGTCTGAGACCTCATTTGAATGACAAAATGCGGTTGGGGTAAGAAGGCATGAAAATTAGATCAGAGGTTTGGAATTTAGTCTGCTTGACGCCCAGTTACTGATGCTCAGAGGAGGGTGAAGAAGGACCGGTAATCGGCAAAATCCGGGTGGGTCGGCAACGCCTTGCAGTTGCCCTTGCTTGTTAGCCCGCAGCTTCTGGATGCAGAAAGATTTCAGGGACGACCAACGTCACCTGTGTTGATGATGATGATGATGACGACATTGGCGGATCCACCTGGTCTTTTCCGCCAGAATTTGATTGCGAGGCGCTTCATCAGTGGACGAGGAGGAAGGACGATGGGGGGTAGTGTCAATTCGGGTCCGCCACAAAAAGGAGAGGGCTGGTCGCAGAAGTCCGCTGATTGATTCACGCCAGCCCTCGGTCTGCGCAAAACCCGCTCACTCGCTTAACGCCGCTTCATAAAGGTCCAGGACCTCTCCAAGCCTTGGGCCTTCCTTTCTTTGAGCAAGCTCTGATTCACCAGCGATGTCATAGCCGACTTTTGCCGTAAAGACGCATAAGTAGATGCAAGACCTTAAGTGGTTAACCACGCACCAACAGGTTTATAGTCACATGAGCGAAGGATGAGATTGAAATGGTGGGAGCATTGGCCCAAAAAAAAGGGCCAGACCGACACCAGGACTCTCCAACCCTGTCACCCTCTGTATCCGCCTCTACGCCACCACCAAAGCGTCCTCAGCTGCCCATGTCTCTCAGAGTCATGATCAGGATCAGCCTCGCTTCAGTCTCCACCATCGCCACCATGTACCACAAGCACCACCAGAGACCCATCCTACCCTTCGCATTCCACCAAGTTTGATGACCCTGCACGCCGTACAGCGGCCAGTCAGCCTTCTGTCTTCCAGGTTTGGGAGCAGAAGAAACACTTGTTAACCCAAACCATCCAAGGCCAAAAGCGAAGGTCGGCATTGCCAGGCTTTTGGACTTGAAATGTGCTTTCCGTATGGTGGACACAGATGGTTCCGCACATCATGGAACTCGCCCTGCCCACCAATACCCAGATGCCGAGCAGCGCAATTTTCTTTGCCAGAGAAAAGCCGTCCCTGCCCTGGCCAGCCAGGCGTGTCATCTAAAATTCAAGCGCTGTTGTTCTGCTCTGTGTCCGGAAAAGTCCATCTCACACCGACACATGGAACTAGTAAGCACGGCCAAAGGCGCTATATCTCTGTGACAGCTCCATGGGTGAAGCTTGGTGGATGTTCCCTGGGGGGGACGGGTTGGCTCTCCGGCTCGGCGCAACGCTCTTCAAACACGCAGGGATGGTCAGCGGTCTTTACCCCAAGGTCCTCTGGTGGCTTCACGTGCCAGAGACACCAGGACCGTGTTGAAAATAATCTGCCTTGGAGGACCTGTCCCAAACACAGGTCAGGAGTGTGTACGGCTCTCCGTAACGAGATCCGAGGCTGGCCTGGGTGACAGTACCTTGTGCCAGGCAATGTGGTGTGCGATAACGGCGGAAATCTGTTGGCCCGCCCTTAAGATAGGTAGGCTGGAAGACTATCCCCTTGCCTCGGCACATGTCATGAACCTTGTCGTCCAGAAATTTCTAAAGAGTACCCGGGTCTGGACTGCCTGCTTGAAGAAGGCTCGAGGTCTGAGTTAGCACTTCCGCAGTTCGACCCTGACTTCGTCCCGCCTGGCTGAGTGTGCAGCGTCAGATCGGCCCTTCCCCGTCAACCGTTCTCATTGTTTGACCGTGGCAGCACGCTGGAATTCCACCCTCCACATGCTCTAGCGATTGTGGAAGCAAGCGCAATGCCATTACGCAGTACGAAGTGACACATGGCTGACAAGCAGCGGTGCTGGACCTCGGAGTGTTGAGCCACCATGAGTGGAGGCAGGTGGAAAGGAGCTCTGCACATCCTTTTCCAGTTATCAAGAAGCCACCAAAATGGTCTGTGCGGACGATGCCTTGTAGCCATGAGCATTGTGGTGTTCTTAGTTCTGGAACGATCGTTGGACCACTCGATACATCAGGTCCGCAGCGACGAGGAGGAGTACGGACACAGATGCAAAAGACACGGTGCCATTCTCTCCGTCAAATCCACACAGGCCACGACAGGTTTCTTCATTTTTATTGGTCTTTATTAGGCAAGTTGTTTCTAGGAGTCCAGAGTAGTGCAAGGGGACTCAGTCTCAGGGTGCAATTCATCCTGAGGCAAAGTCAGGGACTGTGTTGAAGCTGTGCCGGACGACAGGCGAGGACGGTATTCTAGACCACCGCCGTCCCTGCCTATGGAACAGAGCGTTGGCCTGTGAATTTGTGGAGATGAGGAAGATTGAGTTTGCTAGTGCACCTCAGCCCAGAGGGGGCGGGCTGGGAAACTTCAAGGCTCCATCTCTCACATGAGATGCTTGGATGCTCCATTTCCTCCAACATTGATCCTCGCATTTGGCCATCAAAATGACAACAGTTACTGGGTGGCCAGCCTCATCCTGGATCCCGGTAAAAAACAAAACTCAGCATTTCCTTCCACCACCAAAATAGAGAGTTAAAATGCAGGAAATGGAGTCCCTTGCTGTGAGTCAACCTGGAGAAATCTGTTGCGTCCTGCTTCACGTTCTTCAAATGTAACGGGTGGAACACGCCAGCGACGTGACTGCAGTAGAGTGCCTAAGTAGCCGATTGCCGGCAGCAGGCGGCAACAACAGGCAAGGTGGCAGAAGCCTAATGGTGTGACTCTGGCAGATATTTATTTACCACCTCACCAACGCATGCAATGCGATTGCCACACATACAACACCGAGAGCACCAGCTTAAGATTCTGGTCGCACGACTATCTGCGTATCAAACACCGATGTTTTTTGTATGTGTTCCAGACCCAATAGACTTCTGGGTATCCAAAATGGACGAATGGCCCGAGGCTGGCTCGCCACGCCATAGAGGTATTGGTCCTAGCACCAGCAAGCCAATGTCATATCTGAGCGGACCCCTTCAGCACAGCGGAGGAGTCATTAAAGACAAACGCATCGGCTTTCCACGATAATGTGGATCGTTTGACTTTCATCAAGATGAATCAGGCATGGATCTATGATGTGTTGTGGCCCCAATTGCAGGTACACCGAATAGTTGCTGGTCTACTTCACATTCTCTCCCAACAGAAATGGTCCTCTTGAAAACTTATATGTTAAAATGATCATTTCTTACTGCTAATTTTTCTCTCATTCCCAACGTTCAATTTTGGCGGTTTTGCTGTGAGGAGAGTAAAAAGACACAAGGTTTCATGACAAAACAGTATTCCCAGTTACTACTTCAATCTTTAGAATTTTCACATTTGTCAATGGTATCGGGGTCATGTTGCCTCACAATTTTTAACTGTGGCTGAGAAGTATATTTATATTTTTTGGGGTCATGTTGCTGTGAGATAACAGCAATAATCATGGTCATTTGGAACCGAAAAAGTGGCTTTAAGTGGCATTTCTCCTCACAATTTTTAACAGTGGCTGAGAAGTCATATTAAATTTTTTGGGGATCATGTTTGCTCTGAGATACAGCAATAATCATGGTTCCTTTGGAACAGAAATTGTGGGCTTCTAAGGGCATTTCTCCTTCACAATTTTTAACCAGTGGCTGAGGAAGTCATTTTTTCATAATTTTTTTGGGTCATGCTGCTATGAAATGCTGCAATATACAGGTCCCCATTATAAAAAAAATGTTGTTTCTAACAGACATTTGTTCTTCACAATTGTCCATGTGGCTCAAGGGGCTGCTTTGAATTTTTGGGGGGGATTTTGCTTTGAAATGAGCTTACTACAGGGCCTATTTAAAAAAAATGTTGTTTCTAAAAAGAATTTGTTTTCACAAATTTTCCAAAATGGGTCAAGGGTCTGTTTGAATTTTTTGGGGGATTTTGCTTTTAAATGTGCTATACTAAGGTCCTATTTTAAAAAAAATGTTGTTTTTAAAAAGACATTTGTTTTTCACCCTTTTCCAAAGTGGCTCAAGGGGTTAGCTTTTAATTTTTGGGGGCATTTTGTTTGAAAACGCTATACTACAGGTCCTTTTTAAAAAAAAATTTGTTTCTAACGACATTTGTTCTTCACAATTGTCAAGAGTGGCTCAAGGGGGAGGGCTGTTTAGAAACAGGAATAGGTAGGAACTGTTAATGGAAAATTTTTGCAAAATGACTTGTTTTTGCAAAATCTTTAACATAGCTATCAACCCCGATTGAGAAACCCTTTAAAACAAATTTAAAAAAAGAGAAACAAAGAATGGGGGATTCCATCCTATTTTAAAAATGTGTTTTTAGAATTAAACTACTAAAAACTTGATGTACAAATAGCTGGTAAAAAAAATTCCTTGAATTGCAAGGGAGGTAAGGAAAAACTTGACCAGATGTAGGTTATTCAGGGACATGGGTTGGAGCACGGCAGAGAAAAAAGTACAGAGCCCTTTTTCCCCAGCAGTTGAGTAAAATGAGAAAAAAGAATGCCAAAAAAAGGGCACCTGGGTGTAAGGAGCGTTAAACCACCATATTTCCAAATGAAGCTCAAATTTGGTCCGCACTCATACGGAGGGGGCAAGCGCTACCCCGGTCTTGATGTGACTGAGGGAAAGGGTGGAGTTCTCACACTTCCCCTTCCGCACCTGCTTCGCACGACAGTTTTTTGTTGCTGCGTATCAGGGCATTTTAACCTGCGTTTAATAGATGACGGACGCCGCCTGGGCTCTCACCGCACCCACGTAACCCGGCCCGGTCATGCGTGGCACAGGACAGGTATAGTCAATGTCCAGTTTAACTAAAATGGTGGTTTTAAAGCCCTTTTTCCGGCACTTTTTAATTGGGGTCATGCGGTTTGGGGCTCATGCTGTGGCCCGGGCGGGATAGTCAATGTCCAGTGAAAAATAAATGGTGGTTGAAAAACTCCTTTTTCTGGCACTTTTTTAAAACTGGGGTCTGCAGGTTTGGGGTCTGCTGTGGCCAGGGCAGGTATAGTAATGTCCAGTAAAAATAAAATTTTGGGGGTTGAAAGACTCCCTTTTTCCCCGGGACTTTTTAAAAAGTGGGGGTCATGCAGGTTTGGATCATGTGCATTTCCGGACAGGGATATTCAATGTCCCGTTCAAGTAAAATGAGGTTCAAATAATACTGCCTTTTGGCACTTTTTTAATTTGTGGGGGTGATGCGGTTTAAGGGGCATGGTGGTACAAACAGGGTAGTGAATGGTGTGTGACTTTTTTTCTGTGGCTTTTATAGCCTAAGTGTTGTGCCTAAATTTGTAGCGGTATCCATTTGACTGTTGTAGCTGTTAATTCCAGCTTCTCCAGCCCGGGTTTGGTGTAAGAATGAAGGTGTTGTTGCTTCCCTAGACTTTAATGGTCACCCGCTCATAATGGGACTGCTCACTATCGAAAAACCTTATCGATGGTGGCCGACTATCGACTATCGCCCGATGTCGATAGCCAACGTACTCGCTCAACACTAATATCAAGTCCACTTGTCTGGTAATTCTTCTGCTAAAGTCTATGGCTTTTTTTCCTGTATAAATTCACCTTTATTTCTTAACCATATTGCATAGCTACCTAAAACAACCAAACAATAAAATGTGTGGTAGGTTAGTGGAGCATTTGTCAGTAGGTATGGAAGACTCACAGCACTTTATAAATGTGTCCTGCTTTAAGACACATTTATGCATCAAAAAGTGTCACAAACAGTGTCTATACCAAAATTCCTATATTTACTATTTTGCCATAGGCAAACTTAAACTCTATCAGTTCTCTATCTGTAAAACACTAAAACGTAACTTTTATTATGTATAACTCTTAAACTCTATGCACACAATTTAAAAACCTGATTTCTAACCTCATCATTTAACCCTTTTTGCTTCTAAAAGAGGGAATAACTCCCTTTCTATTATCAAATCTGGTGGAGCACCACCTATTAACAGGAAAGCCTTATATCTATAGAAAAGTACTAGCTCCAGTAAGGGATCCCAAGCCTACTACTTGGGCAGTCGCCCCTAATCTCATGGACACAGAACAAATAAGGCCCCCTTGTGACACCATCTGCAGCAGATGACACTTCTAAACAGAGGTGAGAAATCACAATTTAAAACGTCATATCTGACCTGCCCGACATGTTTCGCCAGCTAACCTGGCTTCATCAGGGATAGAGGTCGATATACCAAAATTTGTCTCAGCTTTGGCACTATGAAATTTGTATTAATTAATCCAACACTTTTGCACCACATATTGTTGAGTCACATTCATAAATATGTCTAATCTTATGAATTGGCACGACATGCCTCCTAAGAATTGGCGCTTACAAAGCTTTCAAAGGTGTTTGAAGTGTTGCCCATTTTTGGAAAAAGACCTTTAAAAAAATATTTTGCAAGGACAAAAACAGTTTTAAAACCAGAAACTGACATACCTCCTTTCATAAGTGTGGCTCTTAACGTCTATATGGGAATATGTCTTATGAAATTCTTTATTTTTCTTACGTATTGGCTAGCCGTAAGTGGAATGAGATGTTTTTTTAAATTGTACTGTTTGGGGGTACAGATAATTTATTTTAACCTGTGTTATTTTTTTGAGGGGGAGAATTTATTTTTATGCTGTTCACTTTTCAGTACTGGATTAATAATGTGTTATCTATTTATATGGTGTCATAAAAATTTTATGACAATACCATTATCATGTGGTTTTTATTTTAAGCTTTACTATTTTACCAAATGATTTGTTTTTGATCACTGTGTTCCAAATCTTAAACATTTAAATTTTTCATTGATTGGCTGTATAAGAAATGTTTTTCATGGCGTGATAAAAAACAACTATCCTGGCATTGCTTTTTTTAAATTGTTTACCTTGGGGACAATAACGGCCACATTCTGTTTAACCCTTTATTCCCTCCAAAGAAAAAAAATATTTTTCTCCTCCTCGCCGTCCAAAAGCCATAATGGTTTTATTTTTACACCTACATAGAAATATGAGGCTTTTATTTTGCAGGACAAGATGCACTTTCTAATGGTGTCATCGTACCATAGAATATACTGGGAAATGGCAAAAAAATTCTAAGTGGGGCAAAATGTGAAAAAAAATTACTTGCGCCTGTTTGTGGGAGGTTTGATTTTGCGGCGTTTAATCTTCCCCTAAAAATGATGTTATCTGTATTCTAAGGTTGATACACATCTGCTAATCCCAAAACATGTAGGGTTTCCATTTGTTTTGGTAGCATAAAAATTTCAAACATTTCTTATTTGAAATTTGCGCTGGGGGACCGTTTTTGCGACCAACTTTTTTGTATTAACCCTATGGATGTTTTTTGTGGGCTGAAGCATACTTTTTATTGCTAGCAAATTTGGAATCCATGCAACTTTTTTTTTTTCTTCTATGGGTTTCAATATATGGGATAAATGATGTTGTATTTTAATAGATCTGACTTTTTTGGACACGGGCAATACCAAATATGTGTAACCTTTTTATTTTTTTATCTTTTTATTTGTAAAATGGCGAAAGGGGGGGGGATTTGAACTTTTAAAATTTTTTGTTTTTTATATACTTTAAAACTTTTGTTTTCTTTTTTTTACTTTAACTGTGAGTGCCCCTCGGGCACTTCACCACTAGAGGGCATGATCGTTAATACAGCCTAATGTGTTGCCGGGGGCCAGAAGTGGTACAAATGAGAACATGGCAGTGATGGAGGCCTTTACATAGTGAAAAACAGTGCGCGGCACTGTTTTTCATTCATTTAGACGTCTTGGCCATCTTTGCCGCAGTGTCTAAAGGGTTAAACAGTGTGGGCAGGCGCCGATGCCCACTCAAGCTGTAACCGCCGGGTGTTAGCTGTAATTAGCCGCTAACACCTGGTGGCTGTATAGCGGGATCACGCTGCGATCCCCCTGCACAACTCCTTAACCCCACCAGGACGTACCCATACATCCATATGGGTTAAGGGGTTAAAGAATCCAGCCGGTATTTTATTGCCTTTTCATTGGTTTTGGGGGACTGTTCTGTCCATGGTTTGTGAATTTGCTTTTCTTCCTTAACCATTGACTAGCACACCTTCTGCCCAAAAACCGTCTGGAAGATTGTGCATGTTCCGAGTTTTTCGGAATGCCGGTGATGTGAAAATCCGCTCAGTGTAGACTACTGGACAGATTTTCTATGGAAGTCTATGGGGATGGTTGACAGTCGGTTTCCAAATCCAAAAAACATCTGAAAATCCATCTGAAAACCATACTGTGTGGACCTTACCCTTACAGTTGTATTTTATAGTATGGATTTATAGTACGGATTTGAAGATTACAATTATGTGTTTTTTTTTCTTTTCAATAATAAAACATTGTGTAAAAGATTTACTTATGATTTTTTTTTCACTCTTTTATGCTACACACATTATTCTTTGACTTTTTTACTTGGACTTAGTGTATAATTGGAAGCCTATGATTGCCTCCCTGGGGTGCCATTGAGCTCATAGAGGTAGCCTCTCCCTCAGAAACACGATACAACTGTAAAGCATGGTGGTGGAAATGTTATGGTTTGGGGTTAACTTGTTTCAATGGGGTTTCAGTACCTAACTAATGTATAGTGTGCTATGAATTATTCAATGGTCAAAAGAAGATGGATAAAGTAAGACCATCTGTCAGAAAATTGAGGCTTAACTGAAAGTAGTTTTTGCAACATAACAGTAACCCTTAATATCCTAGTAAATCCAACAAGGAATGATTCAATAAACAAGATTGAGGATCCTTGAATGGCCAAGTTATTGCCTGGATCTTACATAGTTACATGATACAGATGAAAAAAGACAACGTATTTTTTGGACTATAAACTGCACCGGACCATAAGACACATCCTCTTTTAGAGGAGGAAAATAGGAAAAAAATGGAATTTGAAGAAAAAAGTCCGGGCTGAAGTATAGTTTTTATTGGTACCATTTTGGGATAGATGCGACTTTTTGACCACTTTTTATTCCAATTTTTGGGGATGTGAAATTAACAAAAAAACACAATTTTGGCATTTAGAATTTATTTTCTTCTATGCTGTACAGCATACTGGATAAATGATGATATAGTTTAACAGATCGTACTGTTATTGTCTTCGTACGTGTGGTGCTAACAATTATCCGTAACACTTAATAAATTTCTATGTCCCAATGCGAGTGGGAGTAGATTTACACCTATAATATATTCTATTATCATAAACAATATAATTATATTTTATAAAATACATCTATTCAGGGTCCAGACCACAAGGGGGAGAATACCTTGTATGAAAACAGGAGTAATATTGTATTGCCTGTACATAGCGATTTTAATTCATTTATTATATTCAGCTGCATAGGCAGTGTGTAACTTAGTACATACAAGGCATATGCGCATCTTCAAGCGGTTAAGTGCTGGAACCTACCAAGCTGCACATTATGTCATTGTGGTGGGGTTATAGAGGGAGGGAAACCGCGCGACTCTCACTCGCTCTGCACTCACTCTCTCTATCGTTGATGTATAGTGTAACTCACCGCTGTAATAGGGCGCGCAACCGCAGGGATCGCTCTCGATGGCACTCACTCTCAGTCGCTCGCTCGCTCGCAGGTTGCTGCCAGTGTGTGTACTGACTCAAGCCGCATGCGGCACTTACAGGCACGTGTGTGCGGGCAGCACAGGACAGGACGCGGAGCGTGATGCATGTCGGGAACCGGCAAGTTAGGCTTTACCCCTCGCGTCTATATGCAGGTAGCTTACTGCAGCATCGCTCCTCCTTACCTTCCTGCCGATCCGAGAAAGCAAATGCGGACTATAAGACACACCCTCAAGTACATCTTATAGCCCGAAAAATATGGTATGTCCTTCGAGTTTGACCAAGGGATAGAAAATGGAATTGCAAGAGGGGCGCGCGCTGCGCGCTAACTTTGCGGTTAAGTTTCCACGACTATTGAGCACGAGATTATAAGACTCGCTCTAGCATAAGCATAAGGCTTGAACTATCTGCCCTAAACAGGAAATTTTGCTCATGATGCAAGGGATTACTAGGTTGACATTCAAAGCAAGAATTATATATATCTACATAGGTGTTAATATTTTGTTGTAAGTAGTTACCTAAGCTTTTCTTGAAGCCATCAACTGTTTCTGAGGAGCATACTCCACAGATTCAGACTTCTTAGGCTATGTTCACACGGCTTATTTCGGGACATATCTCGCCCCGTATTTCTCGCCGTACTGTGCGAAATACAGGCGATGATACATCCCAGTCTTAACGGTAATCCACAGTTTCATACAGAAATATGGATTACGTCTCCTCTCCCTGCTCGACAATTCGTGGAGCGGGGAGAGTAAAGTGACATGTCAATTATTTTCGGCGTGTACGCGCAGAGAATAATGATGTCTATGGGGCCGGCGGGTGAGTCCGCAATTAAGCGGTGTGAAACATAGCTTAAGTAAAGAAAATTTGGGACCTCTGAAGACTGAATCTTTTTTTCTCCCGATAGAGGAAGTGTGCCCTTGTCTTCTAAAGGGAGGGGACCGATTTTTACAATATTTTATGTAGGGGCTATTTATTTGCTTATACAAATTAATGACATTTCTTCTGAAGTGTTGTCTCTCAAGACTAAATAAATTTGTTCATGCTTCTAATCAGTTTGGTTATCATCTTTGTACCTTCTCCAGCTCCAGGGCACCCTTTCCATGAACTTGGGTGCAGAACAAAACTGCATTTTCTAATTACTTATATGAATACCTTTTGTGGATCAATCAACCAAAGTAAAGGGAACATGTCATATTGAGAATACTATCAGATCTGCTGGCAGAAAGAACTGAGCAGATTGATATATGAAATGGCTCTGTTGGGAATTGGGATTCAGCATTTTTTTCATTTAAATACCTGCTTATTTTGGGTTTAGGAGTCCAGTAGACGGTGTTATCAGTGACTGACAGCTATCTCTGCATTCACAATCATTCATGAGAGGCTTTCAATCACAGATAAGCCCGCCTCCTGGACTCCTTAACCTAGAATAAGTCAGAATTTAAATGAATAAAAATCTCGGGGACATGTATGAAAAGTGCCGTCGTCTCGACATTTGTACTTCTCAGTAAGTTAGTGGAGCATTCACAGCATGTATGAAAGTGTCTTCTCGGCACTATATAATACTGTGTCATGTTACAAGACACCTTGGTTCTTAAAACTCACTTTCTTTGCAAATAGCACCAATCCGAGTGCTCCTTTCATTTTCATATAGTGCTCTGAAAAAGGAGGGGGTGCTCTGATTGGTTTGCTTTGGGGCAACAAAACTTTTAGACCTCAGACAGGTTTCATTACTGTTCCCCATAAGTTTACTTTTCAGGTGTTTGGCTTAAGGGGTTAAGGCTCTTCTATCCATGTATTAATGATAGTTGCTCGCAGTCTATATCCTATATCCCAGTCTATATGCAGCCCTTTTAAAATTAAGGGGGGCATGTATGAAAGCTGTCTAGGTCTAAGACTTTCTTTGTTGCCCAAAGCAACAAATCAGGAGTCACCCTTTTTAATTTCAGGGGTGTCTGGTTTGCTTGGGCAACAAAGAAAATTTAGATCTAAAGAGTTTTTCATACATGTCCCCCCCCCCATGCACCAGATTTGTCACAGGGGCTCATGCTGATTGATAATTTGTTGCAAATTTTTAGTTGTCTAACTTTTAGACCAGTTTTTTTTTTCTTTGCTAACTTTCTGTGCCAGAATTTTGGTACATTTTTGGCACATATTTTAGTACAGAATGTCACATCGTAGCCATGTCCACTTTACCGTAAGGCCACACTCACTTTTTATAATCCAAGACATACTGCAACATGCTGTGCCAAAATTGAGCCACATTTTGGCGCATTTTAAGACACTTTTCTGGTGCAACCACATTACCAAAAGAGGGCTATTGTGTTTTTTATGCTTAGTCTGAAGTTATTACTTTTAGAGATGGACCGAATTTCTCTAAAAATCGGTTCGTGTCACTTCGCGAATTTTCCGTCAAAATTCGTTTCGGTCGACTCCCCCCCACCCCCCCCCCCCCACCCCCCCCCCCCCCCCCCCCTCCACCCTCCCCCCTCCCCCCCCCCCCCCCCACCCCCCCCCCCCCCCCCCCCCCCCCTGAATTCTTCGGCACGAATCCACGTTAAAAACAGTATTATCCAGGGCTGCCAGAGCTGCAGGGTGCTGTAGAACGTTGTGCCATGCTTAAATATGCAGAGGGAGCTTGGTTTGGTCTTCATACCATGTTGTGTTTTTAGTATGACACGCACTTGACTGCCGCGCTTTAGAATCGCTTCACTATAAAATTCCTGGCACTTAAGAGGGCAAAACTGACCAAAAAACTCAAGCCAGAATGTAGCCTGATAAAGGTATGTAGCGAAGTGGAAAAACAAGCTGAGAGCTCAGGTGGCAACAATTAGTGATAGCGTGGTGGAGGGTGACGGCGGCAGCCACTGCACGCATGAGGTCATGGCAGCGGCACAATGACACTTCTGGAGGCGGCAAAACAGTATTAGGCTACAGAGTGGCACAATACACGTGTGGAGGTCATGGCAGCAGCAGCATTGAGGTCAGGCAGTGGCACAATGACATTCTGGAGGCGGCAAATCAGTATTAGGCCACAGTGTGGCCCCATCACACAGTGGGGGGGTCACGGCGCAGCAGTATGAGGTCTGACAGTGGCCAATGGATTTCGGAGGTGGCAAATAACAGTATTAGGCACAGAGTGCACAATCACTCAGTGTGGAGGTCACCGGCGGCAGCAGTATGGAGGTCAGGCAGTGGCACAATTGACATTATGGAGGCGGCAAACCAGTATTAGGCCACAGAGTGGCACAATGATACAGTGTAGGTGGTCACGCGGCAGCAGTATGAGGTCTGACAGGGCACAATGACATTATGAGGCGGAAAAACAGTATTTAGGGACAGAGTGGCACAATCACTCAGTTGTGGAGGTCACGGCCGGCAAGCTGTATGAGGTCAGAAGTGGCACAATGGCATTCTGGAGGTGGTAAAACAGTATTAGGCACAGAGTGGCACAATGATACAGTGTGGAGGTCACCGGCGCAGCAGTATGAGTCAGGGACAGTGGCACAATGTTTTAAGGCGGCGGAAAAACAGTATTCGGCACAGAGTGGCACAATCACACAGTGTGGAGGTCACGGCGGCATCAGTTTGCGGTCAGACAGGGCCACAATGGCATTCTGGAGGTGGCAAAACAGTATTAGGCACAGAGTGGCACAATGATACAGTGTGGAGGGCACGGGCAGCAGCTATGGAGTAGGCAGTGGACAATGAATTACGGAGGCGGAAAAACAGTTTAAGTCCACAGAGTGCACAATACCAGTGTGGAGGTCACGGCGGCAGCAGTATGAGGTCAGCAGTGGACACAAGGACATTATGGAGGCGGCAAAACAGTATTAGGCACAGAGTGGCAAATGATACGTGTGGCGGCACGGCAGCAGAGTATGAGGTCAGACTGTGGCACATGACATTATGGAGGCGGCAAGACAGTATTAGGCCACAGAGTGGCACATCACACAGTGTGGGAGGTCACGCGGCGGCAGCTGTATGAGGTCAGACAGTCCGGGCACATGACATTATGGGGCGGCAAGCAGTATTAGGCCACAGAGTGGAACAATCACACGTGTGGTGTCACGGCGGCTGCAGTCTGAGGTCAGGCAGTGGCACAATGAATTATGGAGGCGGCAAAACAGTATTAGGCCACAGAGTGGCACAATGATACAGTGTGGAGTACGGCGGAGCAGTATGAGTCAGACAGTGGCACAATGACATTATGGGAGGTGGAAAACAGTATTATGGGCCCAGAGTGGCACAATCACACAGTGGGAGGTCACAGCTGCAGCCGTATGAGGTCAGGAAGTGGGCACAATGACACTTATGAGGCGGAAAAAACAGGTTTTTAGGCCCACAGAGTGGCACAATGATACCGTGTGGAGGTCACGGCAGCAGAAGTATGAGGTCAGACAGTGGCACAAGACATTATGGAGGTGGAAAAAATAAAGTATTAGGGCTCATGAGTGGCTCAAATCACAAGTGGAGGTCCAGCGCAGCAGTTGAGGTCAGGCAGTGGCACAATGACAAAATTTCTGGTGCTGGCAAAAAAGGAGTAGCCAAAAAGTGGTACATTGCGACAGTGTGGAGGGCACGGCAGGAGCAACAGCAGCAGCATAAGGTCAGACAGTGGCACAATGACACAGTGTGGAGGGCACGCAGCAGCCACGGGCAGGCAGCATGAGGTCGACAGTGGCACAATGACAAATTGGAGGTGGCAAAACAGGAGTAGGCAACAGTGTGGAGGGCACGGAGCAGCAGCCACGGAAACAGCATGAGGTTCAGGACAGTGGCACAATGACACAGTGTGGAGGGCAGACAGGAGTACACAGCAGCAGCCTGAGGTCAGAGAGTGGCACAATGAATTCTGGAGGTGGCAAAATAGTATAGGCCACAGTGCGGCACAAGATGAGAGCGGAGGTCACGGCGGCAGGCAGCATGAGCGTCAGGCTGTGGCTCAATGATCAGAGTAGTGGAGGTGAAGACAGGAGCAACAGCATGAGGTCAGAGGAGTGGCACAATGACATTCTTGGAGGTGCCAAATCAGTACCAGGGAGAGGGCACAATGACCAGTGTGGATGTCACGGCAACAGCAACTGCAGCAAGCGCATGAGCACATCAGGAGTGGCACAGATGGACAGAGTGTGAGGTGGGTTGCAATACCAGTCCTGGTAAAGACGGTGTGTAGGCAGCTGAGAAACTATCAGCAGATGTGTGGCATCAGGCGGGTGCGGCATCCAGAATAGTGGCTGAGCAGGTAGATACACAACTTTGAACCAGACTGACGCCTAAGGCATTGGTGTGTGGAAACTCCTGGAACGATCCACGCTGATTCTCTGACAAAGGTCAGTCGTTCATCATTTTCACGATGGGACAAGCGGGTTCTCCTTGGGGTAACGGATGGCCCCCGACGCAATGAACACCGCTTGTTGCCACACTACTGGCGGGCAGGACAGCTTCTCCACTGCAAACTCGGCAAGTTGCGGCACACATCCCAGTTTGGCTTGCCACAGTAGTCCAGCGGATCTTCCTAATCTGGGGTGGCTGGAGGCTGTCCAAGTAGGCCAAACTGTTGGTTCAGGGAATGCTCCATGTCCTGCTGATGTGCTGTCTGCTGGTGACTGCTCCTCACTGGGAGAGGTGAAGGAAGCTGCTCATAGTGACTCCAGGACTTAGGTACTGCTGACGGAGCTGGTACTGCTCCTACCCCACTTCCCCCAGCAGCCGCGGCAGTAGTACGTGAGCGCTGAGGATACCCCCGGTCAGACTGTCAGAGGAGGACGATTGCCGCACATAGCAGCGGCCAACTGATTACGGAGGATTTCCCTATAGTATTTGAGTTGTCTTCCTTCAATAGATGGGAAAAAGGCTCCCATTTGGGACCGGTAGCGAGGGTCCAATAGGGTGGAGAGCACAGAAGTCATCCCTCTGCGGATGCTGACTATTGGCTGTCAATAGCCAGGCAAATAAGCAGGCTGCGGGCTATCTGGCACAAGTGACTCCGAGGGGCTCATGCCTCCATTTCCATGTATACTGTCCACGGTGCTTGGGAGTTCATCTTGTCTGTCTTCCTCATCTCCATCCATTACTCAGCTGCTTCTGCTCCTCCCTCTCTTGACACGCTGGGTAGAAAATCCACTCATTTCACCAGACAATGTTTCTGCTACATGTCTCTCCTCTCTCCTCCTCCATTTTCAGTCCCCACCGGACTCATGTGGCACACGTGATGTAGTCGCCACTTCTCCAGTCCTGCCCAGACAGATTTTTTCAGCATCTGTTCAGGACATGAAAGCAGTGGAATGACGTTATTAATACGTAGTCCTGGCGAATGACAAATAACGTGGCCTCCCGAATGGCTCAACCAAACGGCAGGTGTCACGCATGAGCCTGCCACGGGCTGACATCAAAGTTAACAGGGGATGTTACTTCTGTCTGCTGGTTCATCTAAAAATCGCTTAATGGCCTTTCTCTGTTCATACATCGGTCAAATGTGCAGGGTGGAATTCAGAGGGTGGAAACACATCGCATATCAGAGGTGTTGGCGGAGGCGTTCTGCCGCTGCAACTCGAGGAGGGTGTTCCTGGCTTGTACGAATGGATAAAAGCTGCATGCTACCAGGTTTCTGCCATTTTCAGAATGTTCTGAAGATCGGTGGAAGAATTCAGGAACCTTTTTACATCCAGATTGAACACGTGGGGCCATGCAGGGCGCATGGTCATCCTCCTCGGTGCCAGCGCGGACACAATGTTTCCTCCCATTGTCGTCACACTGGTTCCGATTTGCAGTTGGCGCGGAAAAGCCACCATCGAATTCTTGCTGCATGACGCGGAGCTGTTTCCTCCCTGTGTGATTCGTTGCGAGGCAAGCTAGGTGTAGATGCGTGACACCGCTGTGCCATACACATTGTGGTATGAATGGAGAGTACTTGCTGGAGGGCTGAGTTATGAGGGTGGTGGTGGTGGAGGAGGAGGAGGGGCGGGACATTGGCGCAGGTGCAGCAGTTTGGACAACGTGGAGGAGAAAAGCGGCGTCTTCCTGTCCAAGTTGTTGTGTGCATGGAGCAGGATGCCACATTCACCCAGTGGGGTAAAGGACATGTACTGGCCCTGACCGTAGTTACAGCTCCAGTCGTCCGCTCTGCCGTGTACCTTGAACAAAACGATAAGCTCACGGGACTGGACCCACTTTCTGTTCTACATATTTGAAGTGCTTGGTACTGCCTTTTTGGAAAAGAAATTACGCTGAACTCTCCTTCTCGCTCGGCACAAGCCATTAGTCTTTGAATGTGCGAGTCACATTTTGGAAGGGAGGGGACTGCGAGTACCAACAACTTGGAAAGGAGCACGGTCAGCTGCTGCACCCTTTGGATGGTTGGACGCATAACTATTGTCTCTTTTCCAATCGCCTCTCTGAACGGACTGCTGGCGCCATGAGTCGCGAGGAGCTGGAGCATCTGGACGGAGAGGATGTCAAAGTAGGAAAAACAGCTGCTTATTGAGGGGTGGTGGACCTTGACTGGCTGAAATGGCATGTGTGCATGGCCGGTGCTGCTGCTCAGCGGCGGATGGACCACCACTTCTGAGCCACGTTTCTTCCCAGGCAACGGATGGTGACGCTGCATGGTGTTGACGCAGAGAGTTGTGCCAACGTTAGCTCCCCTGGCCACGCTCACTTTCTGCACAGCTTCTACCATATACCCATTTTCGGCTCCTTCCGGTGTCTTAGCAAAGAACTGCCACACGCCGTGTACACTGATTTTACCGCCAGACCGTGCTCCGCACTGAGTGACTTTAATGCCGCCGCTGCCTCGCTGAGCCCTGTGCTGCTACTGTCCTTGGACCTGCGAAGCCGGGTTTTCTCACCCGTGGCCGCTTGGCTCCGACCTACACTGCTGCTACCCTGCTGTTCACGGGCTCACCACAACCCACTTGCTGGCGCGCCCGCTGCCTGAAACGCTGCAAGTGACGCCCTCTTCTCCTGTCGTTGATGAAGCCTTGCTTCTCCCGGCTCCCAAGTGCGGTCGGCTACTTATCATCTATTTGTGTTCATCGTCCTACTGTCATCATCACGGTTCTTGGTTAAGCGAGGCCATGAACTCTCAACCACATGACCTCCCTGCCACTTCTCCACAATCTATATTTGCGCCCTACTGCAAGAAGCTGGGGATTTGGGCCCCATTTCTTCGCTGCCAAGTAGCTGCTGGGGGACTGCCCTCCTCAAATTGTTCATTCCTCGCTATATAGTGGCGCTGATGCAGAACCACATTGTTAGATCCCTGGCTGTGGTAACTTGGATGGGACAGAGGCGGCTGAGGACAGGTGAAGGGCCGCTGGAACCCGCTTCCCGGGCCATGTCAACTAAGTGTTGTGTCTGAGGTTCCCACGACTCTCTCCCCGCCCCATGGTGGGTTGTCAGATGTCATCTGGGAGGAAGAGGGATGACCTAGTTCAAACCAATTCAAGAACCCCTTGGGTTCGCTGTACAAACACACGCGCCGCTAGATGGACAGCGGAAGTTGTGGCCTACCGAGTGACCCTGCTGCGACGTACCCTTGCTGTGCTGCGACTGGGCCCGTTTCAGAAATCGTTTGTTGCCACTGCCACTCGCAGTTGCAGAGCCTGCCACATCTTGTCTGGACATACTGTTTGTTCTTAATGTTACAGACATGTTTGATGAAGATATTGTTTATGATAAATATACAACATGTTTTTGACTCCAAATGAACCCAGTAACAAGCTTGGGGAACCCTTGGATATTAAATTGGTTCCACTAGGGCCAGGAAAATTTACTTGCTATGTGTCGTTCAAAAGCACTGTGTGTTTTACTAACTTAAAAGCACAAACAGGCTTAAATTAACCTTCGCTTGTGAATTATGCTACATGGAAACAATGTATTATATTTCGTGTTGAAAAAGACGGTTTATTTTTGTCAGCACACCAGCAAAAACAACGCTTAATTAACCCTGGATGTAAATTGCGCAAAGAATTGAGCCGCACAATCTAGTAGGGCGTTGTTAAATTGCGTGTTTTCTACGCCACACAACAAGAGATAATGTTGTAATTAGCCTTTGCTTGTGATTAGGCAACCAAAAATAAATATAATATATTTGCGTTGAAAAAGACGGTTTTTTTTTTGTCAGCACAACGCACAACAACGCTTAATTAACCCCTGGATGTAAATTGGCTAAGAATGAGCCGCACAAACTTGTAGCTTGTAGGTGTTACATTGCGTGTTTTCTTACGCCACACAACAGAGATACAGTTGTAATTTTTTTTAAGCCTTTGCATGTGGTATTAGGTACCCAAAAAAAAAATATATATATTTGGCGTTGAAAAAGGACGGTTTTTATTTTTTGTTCAGCACACAGCAAAAACAACGCTAATTAACCCTGGATGTAATTGCGCAAGAATTGAGCCGAACAAACTAGTAGCGTGTTAACAATTGCGTGTTTTTACGCCACACAAAAAACAAGAGATACAGTTGTAATTAGCTTTGCTTCGTGAAATTAGGCTACCAAAAAAAAAATATATATATTTGGCGTTGAAAAACGGACGGTTTATTTTGTCAGCCACACCAGCAAAAACAACGCTAATTAACCCCTGATGTAAATTGCGCCAAAGAATTGAGGCCGCACTAAATAGTAGCTTTGTAGCGTGTTCCAATTGCGTGTTTCTACGACCACACAACAAAAAAGATACCCCCCCCCCAAGTTGTTATTAGCCTTTGATGTGAATTAGGCTTCCAAAAAAAAAAATATATATATTTGGCGTTGGAAAAAAGACGGTTTATTTTTGTCAGCACACGCAAAAACAACGCTTAATTAACCCTGGATGTAAATTGCGCCAAAGAATTGAGCCGCACAAACTAGTAGCGTGTGACAATTGCGTGTTTCTTCGCCACACAACAACAAGAGATACAGTTGTATTTGCCTTTGCTTTTGAATTATGATACCAAAAAAATATATATATTTTTGGCGTTGAAAAGACAGGTTATTTTTGTCAGCACACAGCAAAAACACGCTTAATTAACCCCTGGATGAATTTCAGCCAAAGAATTGAGCCGACAAAAATAGTAGCTTTGTAGCGTGTTACAATGCGTGTTTTCATACGCCACACAACAAGAGTACAGTTTTGTAAATTAGCCTTGGCTTGTGAATGGCTACCAAAAAAAAAATATATATATTCTGGCGTTGAAAAGGACGGTTTTAATTTTTGTCAGCACACAGCAAAAACAACGCTTAATTAACCCCTGGATTGTAAAAATTGCGCCAAAGAATTTGAGCGCCACAAACTAGTAGCGGTGTTACAATTGGTGTATTTACGCCACACAACAAGAGATACAGATGTAATTAGGGCCTTTGCTTGGTGAATTGGCTACCAAAAAAATATATAAATTGCGTTGAAAAAGACGGTATATTTTAATCCTCCTTTCAGCATCACCAGCAAAACAACGCTTAATTTAACCCCTAGGATGTAAATTGCGCCAAAGACATTGAAGCCGCCAACAAATAGTTGCGTGTTACAATCGCGTGTTTTCTACGCCACCAACAAGAGGATTCCAGTTGTAATTTGGCCTTGTTGTGAATTAGGCTACCAAAAAAAATATATATATTTGGCGTGGATATAGAGGTTTATTTTGTCAGCACACAGCAAATACAACGCTTAATTAACCCTGGATGTAAATTGCGCAAATGAATTGAGCCGCACCGAACTAGTAGGTGTTACAATTGGTTGTTTTCTACGCCCACAACAAGCGAGATTAAGTTGTAATTAGCCTTTGACTTGTGGAATAGGCTTTACCAAAAAAAAAATATATATATTTGGCGTTGAAAAAGACGGTTTTATTTTTGTCAGGCAACAGACAAACAACGCTTAATAAACCTGGATGTAAATTGCGCCAAAGAATTGGCCGCACAACTAGTACGCTGCTTACATTGGGTGTTTTCTACGCCCACCAACAAGAGATACTGTTGTAATAGCCTTGCTTGTGAATTAGGTACCAAAAAAAATTTATATATATTGGCGTTGAAAAAGACGGTTAATGTTTGTCAGCCACACCAGCAAACAACGCTTAATTATACACTGGATGTAAATTGCGCCTAAGAATTGGAGCCGCACAAACTAGTAGCTTTGTAGCGTGTTACAATTGTCGTGTTTTCTACGCCACACAACATGATATACAGTTGTTAATTCGCCCTTTGATGTGAATTAGGATACCAAAAAAAATTACTCTATATTTGGGTGAAAAAAGACGGTTTATTTTTGTCAGCACACAGCAAAACAAAGCTTAATTTACCACCTGGATGTAAGTGCGCCAAAGAATTGAGCCCCACAAACTAGTAGTTTGTAGGTGTTCAATTGCGTGTTTTCTACGCCACACAACAAGTAGATACAGTTGTAATTAGGCTTTGCTTGTGATTTAGGCTACAAAAAAAAAAAATATATATATTTGGCGTGAAAAGACGGTTTATTTTTGTCAGCACACCAGCAAAACAACGCTTAATAACCATGGATGTAAATTGCGCTATAGAATTCAGCAGCAAAAAATGAAGTGGTATTTGTATTGTAATAAACGCTGTTTCTTTAATGAATACAACAGGAACTGGCTTAGATCCCAATAGGATATTGAATGTATATGGCAGCTGCCAGTGGACGCACACTGGATTTAAGATTCCAATCACCAAAAATATCGAAATAGAACATTCATGAGAACAGTTTGAGACAGCTGAGGACACCCCAAAGAAATCGCTGTATAAAACATCAGTTCTTCAAGAAAGCGCTTTACGCAGCAGCACCTTCCCTTGTCAGTACTGTGAGAGGAGTGTGAGCTCCAGCGGCGCGCGCGTTTATATAGTGCGGTCGACGTCACAGAATCCCGCCGGTCTTGACTTGGCTTCATCTATGCACATGTCATGCAGGCTATGCCCTTCTTCCCTCCCAGAGTGCTTTGCCCCAGTGCGCCAATGTGCTTCGCTGCCATTTTTTCACTCAAAGCACACTTCGTTCACCCGAGTACCAAGTTCGATCGTTCGAACCGAAGTTTTCTGAAATTCTAACGACTTCCACTTCGTTAGAATCAATTCGCCCATCTTAATTCATTGTAGTCATGTTTCCATATTTTTACAAAACAGGTACCAATTTCCAACAAGTTTTTCATTTGTCAAGGTGTATGAATACGTTTTATCAAATATATGAGGGTGGTACTATTTGGAATATGTTTTTCGGACTACAATAACGGTATACTATTGTTTCTATTGGCTTTTAATGCGAGACATGTCTCTTTTTGTATGGATGGTAAAACACAACTACGAAATAAAAGTATGTAATATACCTATCGTTTGAAGACAGTACGTATTTTTTACATTCAAATCAATAAAATTTAATGGAACATTGTAACCTGAAAGGGTACCTGTCACATGGTTATGCCCCCTTGCTGAGAGCTTCAAAGCAAGTGTTAGGACCTGCTGTTCCCAGCCTGTGCCCCTTTTTGTAAGAATGCAGCAGTGTTTGAGCATTTACCCTATATCTTATTCACGGTAGGTGTTAGGCTCGCACACCAAAGGGGGCTAGCTCGCCATAAACAGTTATTCACATGTTTCTACCTATTAAAAGTAATAAGGTGTGTCAGTTGAGTGGACGGGGCTAGCTTCAGATGGGCGGGGTTTAAAAAACTGAATTGAAGACTCTTCGAATGACTCTTCCTGGCTGAAAACTGCTGATTTCAGCATTAAATACTCGAAAAAAACTACAGCATCTTCAGAATAAGGGACACAGCGCTGGAAACAGCAGGTCTGACACCACCTTGTTCTGTCCTCAGCCAGGGGTCAAAAAGTATGTGACAGGTTCTCTTTAAGCCGAATGCCTGAAAAGTAGTTAATGACCAGAACATTTTTTTAGTTTTTGCCTCCTTTCTTTTTAACAGTTGTATTTTTTTTTTATTTTTTCAATGACGCAGTTGTATGAGTCTTCGTTTTTGTTTATTGGTGAATAGATTAATTTCACATATTAATAATTAAATTTTTTTTTTAAATTTTTTAATTACTATTTATTTATTAATTTTTTTACAACATTCACATTTCACACTTAATAACTTGTTAGATCAATTCTACAGGTTATTACGGTCGTGTGGATACCTAATGTGTAGTTTTTTTTTTTTGTGTGTGTAATGTATTGCACAACATTATTTTATTTAAATATTTTTTTCTATTTTTTTATTTATTTTTTACATTTTTTATGGTTTTTTACTTTAGCATATTAATATATGTTAATACATTATAATCTGTGCAGTCTGGCACACAGGCTGCCCTGATCACTGGGTTCTTATATAGACAGCCCTGGGGCTACTCTAGGTCCCCATGGCTTGTTGTGCAGCCATTCCCCTGCTCTGACGGGTCACCAGGTGTCCCAATCACCTGACAGAGCAGGGGAACCCTTTGATTGCATTGCAGTGACGAACAGCGGCAATCAAACGGTTAAAGCATGGGGAGCGGAGGTTTCCCGCACTCCCTGGTGTTGCAGGAGCTGTACTGGGAACAGGGCTGTGTAGTATAGCGCCAATCCCAGTGCTGCTGTGGCGCCCGGAGCCGCAAATTCCGATGTCTGTAGCGATGCCAAAAGACGTTGCTGCAGACGAACGACCTGCACCAGCCGACGTCAAAAGACAGTGGGCGGTCGTTAAGGAGTTAAATACGTATTTGGGTACGGATTTCGGTATGTAATACATATCCGAATATATATTTCACAAACGCCGTGTGAACATACCCTTAGACATTATCAGATCCAACAGAGCATAACTTCTTGTAAGTTCTTCCATAAACTCGTCCAACCAAAATATCCTGTAACAGGTCTAGGAATGATCTCCCCTTTGTAGATGTCTTTTCCAGACATCTTGTGGAGGGCTAAAACTGTTGGGGATGCAAGAAAAATCTGGAACATCACACGGCTGAAAGATTATACTTACTGTAGAAGACGATGACATTTTTTGCAGATTCTGAGAGGGATAAAAGTCTGCTATAGGTTATTTCTGTTAGAATGACAATATCAGTTATCAGAAGAGAGGCTGACATTTTACTGTAGGAAGAAATAGCATATCTATGAATTTGTTTTTGTTTTTTGTTCAGTTACATCACCCGAAACCTTTCACTTGGGTTGGCCTTTCATTCTTACATTAAAATTTTCTAAAATAACTTGTGGTTTGTTTTTGACACAATTGATAGCTATGTGTTCTATTGTCTTGAATTTAAGAGAATAATTTATGATGTATTTCTGTATAAATACACATGGCAATTGTATTAATAACCCTTTGAAATTAATTGTTCATATTTTGCCAGGGGAAAGTAAACTGCAATAACACATTCCATCTTCAAGCTGTGTAAATCCACCATGACTAAAAGGAAAAGTATTTCTATTGTTTGGAAAAAACTGAAGGCCCTTGATGTACCTATCCTTGGTAAAAGTGTGTGGAATAATAAAGGCAGAAATCTTTGGTCACCGGTGCACCAACCCCACTGTTTGGATGGAACTAAAGGAAAACGTCTACAAACAAAAATACCAGATAGAAGTTATTTCATATCATACAGTTGTAAGAAAAACATGTCTGATATGGTGACAGCTTTGGCTGATAGTTATAATTGCTTGGTGAATGTTGAAACAGGAGTGTATTAGACATTTCGAAATAAAAAGAAAACAAACCACTATAGAAAATCTGTGGCTTATACCAATAAACTTACCTTGACCTGGATAATTTGTTAAATGAGTATCTTTTTTTTCTCTCACTCTTTTTCTCTGTATTTGTATTCCAGACTGACAACCTTTTAGGCATCCCTATATAGGAATAAAAACAAAGACTAAAACAGATTACTAAATGTTACTCTAATCGCAAAATAATTAAAACAAATGTTATACAAAATTATAAATACATACAAGAATAGGGTGGAAAACTCACTAAAAAAATACTGCTTGTAGTGTCAGGTGCAATAGTATATTTCAGTACCCACAATTACCAAATGCTAGACATAGTAATTTTAATGACTCTCTAGACAGTTCAGAATATGGGATACAGAAAGAGAAATATACATGCTAAAGTACAGAAAACCATGCTAAGCATAATAGATCTACTTATGGCACAGAAACAAATATAACATCAGGGGGCTAAATGTGGTTAAGACAAAATTCATGGTTTGAGAGCCATGACAATGTCAACCGTGGTGATCTTAGTGTATATGACTTATAAGTTCATAATACGAATATATCTTTGCTACTATTGCTTTTAATTTGTTATACAGTGAATCCCTACTTAGTTATTGGTAGTCAATTGTTTACATTCCCAACAACAATATTCACTGTTAGACATGCTACAGTGAAGGAAATAATTATTTGATCCCTTGCTGATTTTGTAAGTTTGCCCACTGATAAAGACATGAACAGTCTATAATTTTAAGGGTAGGTTACTTTTAACATTGAAAGATAGCATATCCAAGATAAAATCCAGAAAATCACATTGTATGAATTATATAAATTTATTTGCATTTTGCTGAGAAAAATAAGTATTTGATCCTATACCAATCATTAAAAGTTCTGGCTTCTGTAGACCTCTTAGACTCTCCTAATCAGCTCATTACCTGCATTAAAGACAGCTTTCTTAAATAGTCACCTTTATAAAAGACTCCTGTCCACAGACTCAATTAATCAGTCAGATTCTAACCTCTACAATATGGGTAAGACCAAAGAGTTTTCTAAGGAAGTCAGGGACAAGATTATAGACCTGCACAAAGCTGTAATGGGCTACAAAATCATAAGACATTAGGTGAGAAGGAGATAACGGTTGGTGCAATAGTAAGAAAATGGAAGAAATACAAAATGACTGTCAGTCGACATCGATCTGGGGCAAAATCCCACCTAGTGGGGTATCTTTGATAATTAGTAAGTTGAAAGATCAACCTAAAACTTAACGAAGGTAACTTTTTAATGATCTCAAGGCAGCTGGGACCACAGTCACCAAGAAAACCATTGGTAACACATTTACGCCATAATGGTTTAACATCCTGCAGTGCCCGCAAGATCCCTCTGCTCAAGAAGGCACATGTGCGGGCCCATCTGAAGTTTGCCAATGAACACCTGGATGACTCTTTGGCATTAACTCAACATGCCATGTTTGGAGGAAGCGACATGTTGCCTATGACCCAAAGAACACTGTCCCCACTATCAAGTATGGAGGTGGAAACATTATGTTTTGGGGGTGTTTCTCTGCTAAAAGCACAGGACTACTTAACTGCATCAATGGGAGAAAGGATGGAGCCATGTACCTTAAAATCCTGAGTGACAACCTCCTTCCCTCGACCAGGAGATTAATTATGGATCGTGTTTGGGTCCTCCAGCAAGACAATGACCCAAAACATACAGCCAAGGCAACAAAGGAGGGACTCAAAAAAAGAAGCACATTAAGGTCATGGAGTAACCTAGCCGTCTCCAGACCTTAATCCCATAGAAAACTTATGGAGGAAGTTGAAGTTCTGAGTTGTCAAGCGATAGCCTCAAAATCTTAATGATTTAGAGATGATCTGCAAAGAGGAGTGGACCAAAATTCCTCCTGACATGTGCGCAAACCTCATCATCAACTACAAAAAACGTCTGACTGCTGTGCTTGCCAACAAGGGTTTTGCCACCAAGTATTAAAGGGGTTGTCTCACTACAAGGATTGCTTTTTATATTAAAGATCTTGCAAAATCTAGTCACTTTGCAATATATGTCCATTAACAGTGTCCTACCTATTCTGAGATATCTCCTCTTGAATGGTCTGCTTCAGCTCCTCAGGTCGCTATAGCTGTTTGATCTCTCCTGTTAGGCTGCCAGCACTGGTTGCTATCAGGGCCGCCGTACAGGTGGTACATTCAGGGCCGCCGTACAGGTGGTACAGGCCCGCGTATTTCATACATTGCAAAGCAGCCAGCAGAGCACGGCGCAGCCGAGCGCCACGCTCTGCATAGGACCCGGTGTGGCGGCCGGTGAGTGTCAGCGGTGCTGTGAGGGGGCCCAGGCTCCCTACACCACTGCGCTCCACCTCCGCTTCCTAATACAAAAGTTACTCTGCGGGCCCCAGTGGGGGTGGAAGGTGCTGGGGGGGAGGGGGCCTGCACTCCGGACCGGCACAGCTGCTGCGCTCAGTCAGAAATCTTCTAAATTCTACTTTCATAATCTCTGCACGCTCTGTAGCTGGAGCCGGGCCCTCCTCCTCTTGTCTGTGGGCGGGATGTGAATAATCTGAAACCGTGAGGCCCGCCCCTCGAGGTGGAGCTTAGCATATTCAAAATGTACCGTGTCGACGGGTGGAGACAGAGAGAAGAGGGCCCGACTCCGGCTACAGTGCGCAGGGATTATGTAAGTAGATTTCTGACTGGAGCACAGCTGAGCCGGGAGCTGGGACTTCCTCTCAGCAGCGTTCCTGGTGCAGTGCCACCGTGCCCAGTTAAGCCATGCCGTGGGGGGGCCCCCCCTTCACCCACCAGGCCAGCCATATCCATGGGGGACCCCCCTTCACCCACCCAGGCCAGCCTTTTCAATGGGTGTCCCCCCTTCTCCCACCCAGGCCATCCATTTCCATGGAGGGGCCCCCGTCACCCACCCAGTCCAGCCATATCTATGGAGGGGTCCCCCTTCACCCACCCAAGCCAGCCATATCCATGGAGGGGCCCCCCCTCACCCACCCAGGCCAGCCATATCCATGGGGGGCCTCCCTTCACCCACCCAGACCAGCCATATCCCTTCTCCTGCTGGCTGTGCATGTGGAGGGGGGTCCCCTTCTCCTGCTGGCTGTGTATGTGGTGGGGGGCACCCTTCTTCTCCCGGCTGTGCGTGTGAGAGGGCCCCCCTCCTCCCTTTGTGTGTGTGGGAGGAGGGGGCCTTCTCACGTATACACATGGCCCGGGAGGAGGAGGGGGCCCCCTGTGGGATAGTGGAACAGCCGCATTGTATTTACTCAGTAAAATCATATGTGTGACTTATTATTGTAAAGCATTCTGTTGCATTCTGGTGTTTGGCCACAAGATGCCACTGTCTCTGGAAACTGTTGCATGCAAATGATAGACATGTGACTAGAGACATGTGACTAGAGACATGAGGTAGCGGCCATTTTAGTTGGGAAGGAGGAAAACACAAAGAGAAGGCAGGAGGGAACAGATGCTGGCTGAAGATTGACTGCTCCCTTCGGGCTCAAAAGTGTGAGAACCCCCAGAGAGAGAGGAGTGTAACTGTGCGCATTGAAGCTGTTGTCAAAGAAAGACCCACAAAGGAAAGGACCCTCTGCAAAGACTGAGAGGAGCGACTACATCTTGGACAGCAGGGAACATCACCTCAGAGCAGCAACTGCCGGCCATCGAAAAGGTATACCCAGGTCAAAGAAAGCGTGCACGCCAACAAAACTAGGACTGTGTGCAGGCCTGTTAGTCTAGTTAGGACAGATTTGGTTTCAGGCCATAGGTGTTTATCCAACTACGCCCCCCTGATTCGGGACATTGGATGGGGCTTGTTATAGCGCTATTATTTATGCAACCGGTTCGCATGTGAGAGGATCTGTTTTATGTGTATATGTCTGGGGATAGCGGGTAGAGCTGCTACATTGTAAGCGTCTGTGCCACACCGCCGCGTGCTTTTGAACTGCACCACACACGATTTGTTCCGTCCTTGTATGGTATTAAAAGGTAGCGGTGTTCGGCCTTTCTGAACCCAGGAGTAGGTAATACTGATTGTGCATCCAGAGGACACACTCTCAGCAGCGCGCAGTGCGGCACAGGGGCCGTGGTCACTACTTTGTACATGTGTGTTTGTGGATTTGTTCACAATTCTTTTCTGAAAAGTTCAGTAAAATATGTGTTGTTGTACTGGTGTTTGGAGTCGTTTTCTTTGTCCGTAACTTCGCTGTATTCCGGGAATCCTACCTCGGTGCTCGGCTTACACCCCCACCACACGCACAACTGGGGGGAGAAGAGGGCCCCGCCACCACACGCACAGCTGGGGGGAGAAGGAGGCCCCCCACCACACGCACAACTGGTGGGAGAAGGACTCCGCCCACCACACGCACAGCTGGGGGGAGAAGGAGGCTCCCCACCACACGCACAGCTGGGGGGATAAGGAGGCCCCCCCAACATATGCACAGCTGGGGGGAGAAGAGCGCCCCCACCACATGCACAGCTGGGGGGAGAAGAGAGCCCGTTCACGCATCCATATGACCCGAAATTAAATGATAAGACTACAGAAGTTGTCCCGATGTGTATATAAAATGAATAATAATATGGGGGTAACGAAAAAAAAATATTACATCAATCAAATCATGTTTATTTCTTTATTTTCGTTGCACCCATACTATTGATCCTTGGATAACGAAAATAAAGAAATGAACATGATTTTATTGAACTAATATTTTTTTTTCGTTACCCCCATATTAGTATTCATTTTATATACACATCTGGACAACTTCTGTAGTCTTATAATTTGATTTCGGCCATGTACAGTTTTATTTCAGATTGCATTAGAAAACCCATAGGAGCGTCGCTCGCTCTCCCATTGGTCCAAATAACGGCGCCTCTTTTAACTTAGCCAATCACAGAGCTTGCTCGGAATTTCTTTTCCCCATAGAACTCTATGAGAAAGTAGCTCGCGCTCTGATTGGCTAAGCTGGACGAGCCCCCGCTAGCTCAACCAATCAGCTCGTTTCTGCCTTTTTACTGTATTTTGAACTGTCCCGCCTTGGAATATGATTGGTCAATTTTTCTCCATAGGTTATAATGGGTCTTTGTCGCTCCTATTCTGATTGGTCAATTCTCCTCCATAGGATATAATGGGCCACTGTCGCTCCTATTCTGATTGGCTGGTTTATGCCGACCAATCAGAAGAGCTTAAACAATTTGAATTACTGTATTTCCCAGCGATTCTCTCTATTGCAATTCCCTATGTAGCGCCGGTCTCGGCGACAAACGCGTTGTTCGGGGTTTTAACTGATTTATTTTTACAGAAGGTTTTAGCTCTTTATGTGATAATGTTTTACACTTAATCAAAATGATTTTTTTTATTAATACTTCATGCCGCACGGCGCTGAGCGCCGAGATTTCAGTGCGCCGCTCTCTCCATAGACTACAATGGGAGAAGTAGCTCGCGCTCTGATTGGCTGGGATAGCCAAGCCACCACTAGCTCAGCCAATCAGCTCTTTTCTGTATTTTTACTGTATTTTGAACTGTCCCGCCTTGGATTTTGATTGGTCAAAACTTCTCCATAGGATATAATGGGTCTTTGTCGCTCCTATTCTGATTGGTCAATAGTTCTCCATAGGTTTTAATGGGACACTGTCGCTCCTATTCTGATTGGCTGGTTTATGCCGACCAATGAGAAGAGCTTAAACAATTTGAATTACTGTATTTCCCGGCAATTCTCTCTATTGCAATTCCTTATGTAGCGCCGGTCTCGGCGACAAACGCGTTGTTAGGGATTTAAGTGCCTTATTTTTAAAGATGGTTTCAGCTCTTTATCTGATAATGTTTTACACTTAATAAAAATTATTTTTTTATTCATACTCCATGCCGCACGGCGATGAGCCCCGAGATTGCATTGCGCCCATCTCTCCATAGACTACAATGGGAGAAGTAGCTCGTGCTCTGATTGGCTGGGATAGCCAAGCCCCCGCCACATTAACCAATCAGCTCTTTTCTGCCTTTTTACTGTATTTTGCACTGTGCCGGCTTGGATTTTGATTGGTTCAAAATTCTCCATAGGCTATAATGGGTCTTTGTCGCTCCTATTCTGATAGCCAAGCCCCCGCTAGCTCAGCCAATCAGCTCTTTTCTGCATTTTTACTGTATTTTGAACTGTCCTGCCGTTGATTCTGATTGGTCAATCGTTCTCCATAGGTTTTAATGATTCACTGTCGCTCCTATTCTGATTGGCCGGTTTATGCTGACCAATGAGAATAATTTCAGAATTTGAATTACTGTATTTCCCGGCAATTTCCAATATCCGATTTCTTGATATTGCAGCGTTCTAGATTTTTGGAAAGTGATTTTTTTTTTTTATTATGTTTATTTTTGAGGTTCAGCTCTTTTCTGACACTGTTTTCCGCCTTTATAAAGGCGATTTTTTTTCATACTCCTACTGCACGGAGCGGAGCGCCGAGATTTCTGTCGCAATCTTCTATCTGCTTCCTCGCATGTTCCAATCCTGCTTCACTTCGCCGCCACCAGAGCATTTAGACCAAAATAAACCAGGTCTGCCTGTCGGAGCCGCAGAGCGCTGCACTGCGCCTCGCTTTGCCGACTCGCGATCGTACATGCCTCGGAGTATACGAGCGCGCCGCGTCCCGCCCCTGAACGCCTACACCGCGCCCACGCCGTGCCCATTGCCCGCCCCTTCATGCGGGGCGCAGCTGAAAGTGGCGAACGCTGCGCCTCGCTTTGCCGACTCGCGATCGTACATGCTTCGGAGTATACGAGCGCGCCGCGTCACGCCCCTGAACGCCTACACCACGCCTACACCCACCCACACCGCGCCCATTGCCCGCCCCTTCATGCGGGGCGCAGCTGAAAGTGGCGAACGCTGCGCCTAACACTGCATCCGACAGGGGGATTCGGGCCGGGAGGCGCAGGTTACGCCAAAAAACAGGCGAAAAGCCCGTTCATACATGTCGCCCTTAGTATTTACAATCCGCAAAAATCCGACTGTAACCAGTGCCCATAGACCACAATAGGAAATCCGAGCTGTAGTCTACACAGCATGGATTTACTATTGTTGGATTTGTAAACCACCTACCCTCTGCCAGAAGATAGAGCACTTTCTATCTTTTGGCGGGTTCTAGTACGCTTCTATGTACTGTGCCAGCCGAAATCCGAAAACCGACCACAGTTTTTGGCATGAATCTGGTGATGTCCGATGGCATTTTAACATAAGCCATGTAGATATAGCCTAACTTCATCTGGACTTTTTCAGTCTATATAACCTACCTGATGACAGTTAGCAATAATTGCAATTGCATTTTAATAATACATACTCTGATGCTTTATATTGCCCTTTATTGGATGTGGTTTGGAGCTACCTCATCTCTTTACTCAATAGCTTGTAAATATATGCTTACATTATTTATTTGGAAATAATATACCATAAAACACATTTTCAAGTGTTCCAGACCATGACTTTTAACTCCCTATAGTGCTTATATTATACTGTATTCTAAGATATTAATTATTTATGTAAAGAGCCTCTGTCTGTCTATCTATCTATTATATTCTTTCTCCGACAATGAAGCAAAACAAAGATCCCCTCATGTAATGGTCTCCCAAGAATGAAAAAATACATATCTTTCTCAAAGGAAATTTTCCATCTCTGGATTTCACCATCTCTCTCTTCCTCTCACTATCACTGTGCTGTTACAGGTTCAGATTCCAACAATTCAATTTGTGTTTTGCATCAGAAATATTATTTGGCACATTTAATGATCATTGTTAGAGATGGGCGAATTTCTCAAAAATTCGGTTCGGTCACCTTCGCCGGAATTTTCGACACAAAATTCGTTTCGTCCGAAATTACTTCGGGCACGAATCACGTTTAAAAAAAACAGCCTATTTCCAGGCTGTCCCAGAGCTAGCAGGGTGCTGTAGAAACGTTGGTGCCATGCCTTAAATATGCAGAGGGGAGCTTGGTTTGGTCTTTCATACAATGTTGTGTTTTAGTATGACACGCACATGATGCCGCCGCTCTAGAATCGCTTCACTATTAAAATGCCACTTGGGCACTTCATGGGGGCAAAAACTGACAAAAACTGAAGCGAAAGTAGCTGATAAAGGTTATTGGGCAGCAAAAAGGCTGGAAAAAAACAATACTGAGTGCTCAGGGGTGGGCAAACATTAGTGACAGAGTGTAGACGGTACGGCGGCAGCCACAGCTGCATGAGGTCAGACAGTGGCACAATGACTTCTGGAAGTGGGCAAACACAGTACAAGGCCGCAGCAGACCAGTGGCACAATGACACCAGTGTGGAGGTCACGCAGGTGGCAGCAGCATTGAGGTCAGGCAGTGGCACAATGACAAATTCTGGAGCTGGCAAAAAAGGAGTAGGCCAAAGAGTGGGTACAATGGACACAGTGGGAGGGCACGGCAGGAGCAACTAGCAGCATGCATAAGGGTCAGACGGTGGCACAATGACCACAGTGTGGAGGGCACAGGCAGCAGCCTCATCAGCACGCAATGAGGTCAGGACAGTGGCACAATGACAAATTCTGGACGGTGGCAAAAAAAAAAAAAACAGGAGAGCAGGAGTAGGCCACAGGTGTGGAGGGAACGCAGCAGCCAAGTGGCCTGCAGCATGAGGTCAGACAGTGGCACACAATGACAACAGTTGTGGAGGGCACGGGACTGGGAGTCACAGCGCAGCATTGAGGTCAGAGAGTGGCACAAATGACATTCTGCAGGGTGGCAAAAATAGTATATTAGGCACAGAGCGGCACAATGACTAGAGAAGCGGAGGTCTACGGCGGCAGCGCATGAGGTCAGGCAGTGGACTCAATTGACAGAGAGGGAGGGTGATGAAGGAGCAACAGCATGAGGTCAAGAGGTGGCACCAATGACATTCTGAGGTGGCAAAACAGTACCAGGCCGCAGAGTGGCACAATGACACATTGGGGATGTGACGGCTAACAGCAAACAGCTGCAGCCGCATGGCAACATAGAGTGGCACAATGCAGAGTGTTGAGGTGGGTGGCAAAATACCAGTGCACATCCTGGTAAAGACGGGTGGTAGGCAGATGGAGAATCTATCAGCAGATGTGTGGCATCAGGCGGGTGGCGGCATCAGAATTAGTGGCTTGAGGCAGGTAGTTTTGAACCCAGACTGACGCCTAGGCATTGGTGTGTCGGAAATCCTGGCCGATCCACGCCTGATTCATCTTGACAAAGGTCAGTCGTTCAACATTTCCCGTGGACAAGCGGGGTTCTCCTGGGGGTAACGATGGCCCCGCCGCACTGAACACCCGCCTCTGATGCCACACTACTGGTCCGGGGGCCAGGACAGCGTCTCCACTGCAAACTCGGCAAGTTGCGGCCACACATCCAGTTTGGCTGCCCAGTAGTCCAGCGGATCTTCTAACTGGGGTGGCAGAGTGCTGTCCAAGTAGGCCTCAACCTGTTGGTTCAGGGAATGCTCCATGTCCTGCTGCTGCTGCTGCTGTGGTGACATGCCTCCTCACTAGGCGGGTGAAGGAAGCTGCTCATTAGTGACTCCAGACTTAGGTTACTGCTGATGGAGTGGTACTGCTCCTACCCCCCACCTTCCCCAGCAGCCGCGGCAGTAGTTACGTGAGCGCTGAGGAACCCCCGGTCAGACCTGTCAGAGGAGGGACGATGCCGCACATAGGCAGCGGCCAACTGATTACGGAGGATTTCCCTTATGTATTTGAGTCTGTCTTCCCTCTCCATCGCTGGGAAACAGGCTCGCATTTTGGACCGGTAGCGAGGGTCCCATAGGGGGGAGAGCCAGAAGTCATCCCTCTGCCGGAGGCTGACTATTCGGCTGTCACTAGCCAGGCAAAAAAGCATGCTGCGGGACATCTGCACAAGTGACTCCGAGGGGCTCCCTGCCTCCATTTCCACTGTATACTGCCACGGTGCTTGGGAGTCATCTGCCTCGTCTTCCTCATCCATCCACCTCCTCCAGCTGCTCCTGCTCCTCCTCTCTTGTCACCTGGGTAGACAGTCCACTCATTTCACCAGACAATGGTGCTGCTCCGATGTCTCCTCCTCCTCCTCCTCCTCCATTTCAGTCCCCACCGGACTCATGTGGCCACGAGATGTAGTCGCCACCATCTCCAGTCCCCTGCCCAGACAGATTTTTCAGCATCTGTTCCAGGACATGAAGCAGTGGAATGACGTTATTCATCCGTAGTCCTGGCGACTGACAAATAACGTGGCCTCCTCGAATGGCCTCAACAAACGGCAGGTGTGACGCTTGAGCTGCCACTGGCTGACATCAAAGTTACACAGGGGAGTACTTCTGTCTGCCTGGATCATCAAAAAATCGTTAATGGCCTTTCTCTGTTCATACAGTCGGTCCAACATGTGCAGGCTGGAATTCCAGGGGTGGAAACATCGCATATCAGAGCGTGTTGGGGGAGGGCCGTTCTGCCGCTGCAACTCGAGGAGGGTGTTCCTGGCTTTGTACGAATGGATAAAGTGCATGCACAGTTTCCTGGCCATTTTCAGAATGTTCTGAAGATCGGTGGAAGACTTCAGGAACCTTTTTACAACCAGATTGAAACACGTGCGCATGCAGGGCGCATGGACCATCCTCCTCGGTGCAGCGCGCGGACACATGTTCCTCCCATTGTCCGTCACCATGGTTCCGATTTGCAGTTGGCGCGGAGAAAGCCACACATCGATTTCTTGCTGCATGACGCGGAGAGCAGTTCCTCCCCTGTGTGACTTCGTTCGCCGAGGCAAGCTAGGTGTAGAACTGCGTGACACCGCTGTGCCCTACACATGTGGTATGATGGAGCAGTACTTGTGGAGGCTGAGATGGTGGTGGTGGTGGAGGAGGAGGAGGCGGACATTGGCGCAGGAGCAGCAGTTTGACAACGTGGAGGAGAAAGCGGCGTCTCCTGTCCAAGTTGTTGGTGTGCCCGGGCAGGC